>JAFEME010000004.1:0-98858 GCA_018831755.1 Niveomyces coronatus | reverse complement strand
CCCCCCCCCCCCCCCCCCGTATTACAGGGCCCGGCGTTGGCCACATTTACAAGCCCGCCGAGGCTGGTCATGGCAGCACAGCGCCCAACATCACCGCCGGTACAGCACTTGATTACTGCTGTCGATCCCTCAAAGGGCTGGCATTCCTGTCTTGCTACTGCAACGTACCGTACTGTACTGTACCTGTCTCATTCCACTGTACATGTACTACTGTGATACAGTGCCTAGCACCCCCACCCCCACCGTTTTCGCCCATCTCACATCTCACCACCACCAACGTCTGCCAACTACAGTAACAGTTCAGTCACCCCCCCCCCCCGCGTTCTCGCATTTCACATTCATTTTACCGCCGCTTCTCTCCCTCTCTCTCTCTCCTCTCCGCGTCATCGCGTCGAGACACACTCACTCTCTCTCACCCTCACAGGACGGGGAAAAAAAAGAAAGTTGAAATAAAAAACAAAACAACAGTCAACTTTTCTTCTCGTTCCAACTCAAATTCGCAAACCCCCCCCCTCTCTTTGCCCAGCATCCAACAAGACACAGTTACTGGGTGGTCGCTCCCTTTCTTCCCCCATCGCCTGTTTTGCATCCCGCTCCTCGCCCATCCATCGACTACCGCTCATAAAATATACATACATAGCCGATACAGACCTCAGCCTGTCCCACGATGCCTGCCTCTCTAGAATCCGCCCGTCCCATCATGGCTCCATCGGTAGGTTCATTTATTCCTCCTCCTCCTCCTCCTCCTCCTCTCCTCCGTCCTCCCTTTTCTCGCGCCACCAATCGCATAAACAGCCAGTGTGTCAGAAAGAGCCCCTTGATGGCCAACCGTTGTTTCATTGCTCGACCACCGTGCGAACACATACTCTCTCTCTCTCTCTTCAGCGCGCTTGTCTCGGCCTCCCTCTGCGCTCCATACCCATGGTTCATGCCAAAACACACCCTTGAGCGGAAATTGCTCTTGTTAACCTGATTCTCCAATCTTATCCTCTCTGAACCAATTTATATCCTATTCCCCCCTCCCTCCTCATCACACCCCTACTACACCATCGATCCTCAACGCCTCCATCCCTCAACCATCTTTCCACCCAACGTCATCGCCAGCTAACACGATGGCCTACTCCAAGGCTCGCACCTCCGTCCGCTACAGCACATTCAGCGTCGCTCCCTCCATGACGCCGACCTTTACCAGCTCCGAGTCTGCCCAGGCCGCCTTTCGCGACATCGCCACCGGCCTCGATCGCATGGAGAACAAGGCCCTCGACTCCCAGCGCGTCGCCCTCAGCGAGGAGAAGACGGACAACATGCACAAGATTGCCCTCGGCGCCAAGCTGGAGCGTGCTCTCGGCCACCGAATGAGCAGCCAGGATGCCGTCATGCGCCCGCGCAAGAAACCCGTCGCCATGCTCGCCGAGAAGCAGCAGCTTGTCGAAAAGGTTGCCTAAGCACCGCTCCCTCGACCAACAAGTTTTACAAACTCTTCACGATTCCGCGGCATGTGATTCGCATTCTCACCACCGCCTTCCATCCAAACAACGAAAAAGAAAAGCCCAAAAAAAAAGGACACAACTTCCCGATACCCCCTCGTCTTCATCCAGAGCGATAGACTTTTTGCCTTCACCAACACGACCACTGACTTTTTCATTCCCTATCTGCCTTTTCTTCCTAATCGTCATGAATGCAGTCATCGGCCAGTCTTTTGCCGCCCTCTTCTCTTCATTCTTCTTTTCTTTTCCTCTCTCTGTGATTCTGCGTAATGACTGGACGTTGAGGAAATACTCGCCAGGTGGCTTTATTTGTACTTGTACGCGCAACAGAGCATATCGACGTACGTTTTGGAATCGGCGTTTATTAGTGAATCCAACCATTTTTTTTTTGTTTTTAATTTCTCGAGACAACTACATCCGCCGAGATGACCGTATATACATGGTAAAAAAAATCCATCCACCGTGCGTACATGGAAGCTCTTCGCCCAATCCACCAAATTTGTCATGGCATGTTGCCCGCCCCTGGAACCGACTGCGAACGGACCTCTCTCTACACGTTTTCTGGTACCTGAGTCGAACTCATCGCACCGTCCCGGACCGTTCATTTTTCTAGTTTTATTATTATTATCCATTTATATATTTATATTTTTATTTATTTATTTTTTCTCTTTCGCCCCTTTTTTTTTTCTTCTTCTCCTCACGCCCCGTCATGTACCATCTTTCCTCTTTTCTAGAAACGGAAATCGGAGTAACGTCTCTCGCATACGAAAGAAATGCTGCACGGACATGAACATATATATATATATATATATATATAAAATAAAAAAGCATCGGTGGCTCCATGCTCGTCGTCATTTGCCATGGCTCTACGACGTGCGCAGGTCGCACTGCTCGTCCATTCCTCTACCACTTCCACACTGGACCAGCTGACAAAAGTCGTCGAGCAATCTGAATGATGGAAAAGAGAGAGAAAACGTTGTAACAACTTAAAAAAAAAAATAATCATTTGACAAAAGCATTAAAAAAGTCTGGCGACGAGAAACCCTACGCCACAGTAATGCACACGCTATACACGAACGAATCGTAACATCCGCTCTTCACTTTATTCCTCACCCTATACACCTTCCAGGCTTCTCCACGCGCTCCGAGTCTACCAACCGCTCAACCCCGTCCGTCTGCCCGTTTATGCCGTCCTGCTCGCCTCGATGCGCTCCTCAATCTCCTTGAGCAGCGCCACCAGGTCCGCCTCCTGGCCCTCGACCTCGAGGCCCTCCCTCACCCACGCGCGGGCCTCCTCGAGCCTCGCCATCTCGAGCAGGCAGCGTCCCCTGCGCCACCAGGCCTTGGAGTTCCCCACGCGGCGCGCCTCGACGCTCGCCTGCGCGTCCACGGCGGCCTCGGGCCACGCGCGGCCCGCCATGTGCGCCTGCGCGCGGTTCGCCAGCAGCGCCGACGCCTCCTCGCGCACCAGCGCGCTCGGCTCCCACATCGGCCGCTGCAGCGCCATCTGCAGGCCCAGCGTGTACACCCGCACCGCGTCCTCGTGCCGCTGCCGCCGGTACTCCGCGTTGCCCTGGTCCCGGAGCTTCGCCACCTGCGCCGACCGCTTCGGGTTCACCGGTATCGGCGCCGGCGGCACCTGGTGCGCCGCCCCGGCGCCCTCCAGCGCCAGCAGCGACCGGTGCAGCTCGTTGAGGTGCGCGAGCTCCAGCGACAGCGTGCGCGACGCCGCCGCCCCGGCCGGGACGGAGACCTGCTTGGTCTTGGCGTCCACCGTGAGCGGGAGGAGGTCGAAGTGCTCGAGGTCGGACATGTTGGGGGGAGGGTTTGGTGCTTTTGGGCTGTGAGGTGGGTTTTCGCCGTGCAGATCTCAGTCTTTATGTATCGCGATCGAGTCGATGCGTGCGTCGTCCGTTGTTGCCGGCAAGACGGTATGATGATTGTTTCGGAACCCTCTTCCCAAAGACAACAGACGGTAAGAGTAAAGAAGAAGAAAAGACGTCGCGGATGTTTATAATATGTGCTTGGTTTGGGATTATACGCAGGAACAAGCATCGAAAGGACAGTTCACCTAGCTCGCCGGAGTAGTCTCTTATCAGCACATGATCTCCATGATAAGGCGCTATAGGTGGGCCGCAACCTATGGGCAAGTCCCCGGGCATGGCATCGTCTCGCTGCTGTCACCGAATCATACTTGCACTGGTTATAAGGAAACATTCTTAAATTAGTACTATCGGTAACTAGTACTGTCTACTTTATAGCTAGGTAGTAAATCACCAGTAAACATAGATTTCGGGAACATTTTCTCACAAAGCACGCAACTCTCTCTATCACGAGGACGGCCTCCGGTCCGATCCCTAGACACCGATATGTACCAAACGAGAACTGCTCTCTCCAAAGTCATAATGAGATTGTAATTTGAAGCTATTCTCTCGGCTGCAGAGCGCACCGAAATTCTGCTCACCTTCTATGAACCATCACCGCATCTCCTCCACCGTGCGCAGCAAGACTAGCCGACTTCAGTGAGGCTACATAAAAGTCATTCATTCTGGCTTTCAGCCAAGTCCTCGGAATTCGAAACAACAGAACAATGATTAGGGCATGAGAATTGTCTTTTTTTTTTGCTTGTTTCTCTTGTATAGATTGTTCATCATATCTTTTTTTTTTGTTGGTTGTGAGCTTGTGTGTGTGTGTTTGTTTGAGAATGTGATCCATTTGTCTCGCATCATGTCAGCCCTTCGAAGTGCGCCGCACCTTGCCAAATCGCTCAGGAGAACTGCAAAATATCTTGGCTCGTATGTGAATGTTTGGGATTGTTGTTGTTCTGTACTTTGAGAAGTAGGTTTCGCTTTCCTTTCGCTTCTTCCCCCTTCTATTCTCGTAAACCCTTGCGTCGCATCTTTTTTTTTTTTTGCAGGGTAAGAAAAGAGGGCTCCAATCAACACAAATAAGAAAGAATCATAAGAAACATCAGGATAAGAGCAGTCAACCATTTTCTTCCCCAGCCACCTCAACCATGCCACCCCGTGACATTACTCGAGCAAAATCATGTTTGCAATTCCCTATGAACCACCGCGCCAATCTAATGAAACGCACAACAAATGACAGGACAAATGTGAGACGGTCCCTTTCGACCCTCTTTTAATCAAAGGCCGAAAGAGCACCATGGGGGCGCTACCTTAGTAGCCGAGGGCGGCAAGCTTCTTGCTGGCCGGGCTCTTGGACGCAGCACTCTTCTTGGCATCGGACAGTTGACGGGCGGCAACGCGCTTGCGCTCGTAGTAGGCGGCACCCTTGGCCTTTCTTCTCTCCTCCAGGCGTGCGACAACATCCTGGTACTTCCAGCCAACCTCGTGGCTGAGACGGCCGACGGTGCAGTATTTGCGGCCAGGCTGCAGGCGCAGAACGCGCAGGGCCTGGGGAACGACCATCTTCTTCTTCTTGTCGTATGGGGGAGGAACACCCTCGAAGACCTTGAGGCGCTCTAGCGCGGCGGCGCCGCGAGCGGTCTTGTGAGGGATCATGCCACGCACGGCCTTGTAGAAAATGCGCGAGGGGGCACGGAAGTGGAAGGGACCTGGGCGCTGTCAGTCTTCTGCGTCGATGGAGTAGGATAATTACTGCAACATACCACCGCGGGTGGGGTTGAAACGGGTCATCTTGCGCAGATAGGCGTGGTACTTGACTGTGGCGAATGTGTCAGTGTTCGGCTGGTGACGTTGCTAAGCAGTCGTCCACGATACGGATGTGAACGCGAACCGCCGCAAAGTGAGGTTGAAAAGCTGGGACATACGCTTCGAGCGAAAGAACTCGCCAGAGATGTTGAGGGCCTCGCAGCGGACGACAACCACCTTTTGGCCGTTGAGGAGCTGCTTAGCAACGATAGAGGCGAGGCGACCGAGAAGGTGGCCCTTGCCATCGACGATGACCTGATCAAGACAGGTTTGTTAGCCCAATCTTCGTACAGCAATCAGCAATGAGTTTCCTTTTCCCGGCCAGCCAGAACATCAGAGCGCTTTTTTGAGAATCGGTTCCAATCGCGCAAGGGCGCCCCAAGGCATAGATAGTGTCGAGACGAGGCGGCATTTCGGCGGTCGTATTTCCTGTAGATTCAAGGTTGCCAGGCAGGCAATTTACAGCGTCTCGACTCTCTCGTTGCGCGCCGTGTTCCGAATCCGACGCTGATGTTCTGTTTGGCCGGGGGGGGGGGGGGGGGGGGGGGAGGGAAAACATCGCCAGGTTCAATCGCATGGTGATTACTCACGACCGGCTCGAAGGAGGACATAGTTGGCGGCTTCGAAGATGTAGAAAATTATAAAGAGAGGAATATGTTCAAGTCAGCCAGCTTGAAACACACAGAATCCCAAGTCGACAAGACGAGCCGAGAAATCTGATTTCCTGTTGTTTGCTGTGGATTAGTGTGTCGTCCCTAGGCGGAAGGATAGAGAAGTGGTTCGCGAGCCTACTAGGACGAGAGAAAACGTAAGAGGGCTACTACACGCACACAAGCTTTGAGGGCTGGGTTGTGCCTTTGGCGGTGATGTGCGCTAGCCGTTCACAGTTTAGAGCCAAATTTTGGTCAAGCGAACAGGGCTCACAGAAGTCGAGACTTGGAAGAATGCTTAGGGCATAGAGACCTAGCGTCGAAGTGCCGGTGATTGGCCGAGCGGCCGCGGAGGCCCAGTCCACGTGATGCTTATCCGAGCTGCTGTAGTGGGCCAACTGTTGTGTCACTGGTAAAATAGTGGGAGTGAACTTGCCTGCCATTGGCCGTTCATGCGATTGTCCAATTGACATGGACGACGGTCGCCATAGATTTGTCAGGCACCTCTATTCCGCAACACACTATACACTATACACTTGGCAACGCTGATACCCAACAACAAGATGGTCTAGTTTCGCCAGCAAAACGCCACGGAGTGTTGCGCACCGTACACCTTTACCCGACTCGGCTACGGCTGGCTAGTTATATATCCTGGCTTACTTGCTGATCTGAACAATAAAGAAGAAGGAGAAGAAGGAGGAGAAGAATAAGAAGAAAAAGGTCCATCTAATACTATTTTTTGTGGAAGGGATGAGGCGCGCAAGTGTTGCGGCTTCATGGTCTATTCACAGCTCCCTTGGCTGCATCGACTTGTTTCAATACACCCTGTACAGTTCGAACGAGGTCCTTGCGTTTCTGGCGAATTTCCGCGTTCCCCTCTGCCTGAACTTCATCCAGTTTGAGCAGGATGTGCTGGAATATCGTCTCGGATAGCTTTATGTGTTCGTCTGCACGCTTGAGAGGATCCGATGGCGGATGGGCAATGTAGTCGTTGCATGCTGGGAGCCACTTGGTATAGAATTCATTAGCAAGCTCCTCGATTCTCTTTTGCGCCATGGCTGCGGGCCCGGGAGAAGGCGACTTGGCACCGCCGTTGGAGATGACGTCTTGCGGGCTGCCGACTGAATCATCGCTGGGACTTTTTGCTCCTCGACCGCTGCGCTTCTTGCGCCTCTTTTTTGACTTGCTTGTCCCCGCATCCTCATTGACAATGACCATCTCCTCGTCAGATCCATGGCCGCGGTCGCCGTCGCCTTCAGGGAGGATCGCCATCAGGGAGCTGTTGTTGCGCACACCGTAGTCGCGGACCGGCGCCGTCGGCTCTTTGAGTTGGCGGCCCTTGTAGACAAACTTGATGTGACGTGTCTGGCGATCCGACAGTCCCATGACCAGACCCGCGCGGTTGGCGACATCGCGAACCTGCAGTTTTCCATCGCCAATGGAATAAGCGGGGAAGTGTGCCGGATATGTGACACCCCGGCTCTTGACGAGCAGTACATCGTCAGAGCCTGTGCCGTGCGTCTGCGGCGGCTGGCGCGAGCTGCTCGGAGAGCCAGCAGTGACGTCGATATCCTGCGAGGTAATGTAGGCGTAGTCCTGGTCAGTAACGGTGGGGGGCCCCCCGGACTGCGAGCTATAGGGGCTCGCGGGCCAGCCATATTTCGACATTGTGATGGGGACCGCGAGGAGGACGGCGGCGGTGGTATATACGAGGCTGGGACTGAGACCGAGAGTCGCGGATATATACTCGTTGGAGTCGTGCAGGGTGGCAGAGAGGTTGGTCAGGGTGCCGCTGATGAAGCTTCCGATGTTCTGCAGGGCACCGGGGAGAACCGCGGCCGCTTGGCTGGAATCCACCTTGTCGATGGTTCGAAAGGCGGCCCCAGAGGAGGACGCCTTTGTCGGGACAGAAGACTGAAAGGGTGGTGCTGGGCAGTCGACGGGGAGACTGGCGGGCAGAGGTGGTGCCGGCCGGTGGGGTTGCGTCGCCGTCTGAACGATGATGGATCTCTGCGCATCTAATTATGTAGTTGCCTGTGTCAGTGTCGGGTCCCGGTAGGTCTCGTGTGTACGGCGACAGTCCGCGCGGGGTTGGGCAGCAGCCAGGACAGCTGGAGATGATCGCGGTACGCCAGATCTGCGCATGAGGCCAACGGTGGCATGTGTTTTCTTTTAGTGGGCCCACTGCATGATCACTCGCAGGGGCTACCCTACATCATGAGAATATGCGTGCTGTTGAGCCTTCTTGGGTAGCATTACTGATTGGAGGGTACATGTTAGATATTTATTGGACATTACAATCATTGAGTGTTCTTCTTTGTTTATCGTGAGTATTTTTCACGACTCGTTTCCAGAGTGGTGCGAGATATCGATGTGGATTACAGTGATCCGTCTAGTTGGAGTTATGTGAAGCTCGTAGCTTTGCGATGCTGTCACTGCGACCCGCGTGGTTAGAAAATAGGAGGCTCCCTATATCCAAAGTCTCCCGCAATGTAGCAAGATATAGAGGCGAACAAGCTCATCCGAAATATGTGTTCGTCGGTTAAATACAACAACCAAGCAAGCTAACAATAGTTCTATGATAAAGCACCTCGATGGCATAAGCAAGAATCGACCGCCGAGCGCCTGGGATGCCGGAGGAGGAACGCGGCTGCTAATGCTGCGAGATGCTAATTACTGTCATACTAATAAACCAACCATGTACTACTTAGTACTGTAGGTACTAGATACTAATATATCTAGGGCATGTCATCGGGGGTAGCAACGGCCCCCAACTACTCGACAAAGCAACGGTTAGAGACCAGCCTTGATGATAGATAAGGTTGGTCTATCCACACCTCCGTGTACAAGGCCGCCCGGATTAGAGGATAGAGGAAGACTGCACAGGGGGATAAAGAGCAGGAGGGGAGAAAGGAGGAATTGCATCATCGAAACGGTTGCGTGCCCACGACTGGTTGATATCGTCATTGTACCAATAAGTAATGGAAATCAGTGGGCAAAAGTTCGAGCCTAGCGAGGTTCCACCAAGATTTCTAATCACCGCCGCTCCTGTATGTGCCCGCACGCGGCAACAGTACTTGGTTATGTGCCGAGATGTGCGGTATGGACGGTGCCCGACTTCCGGCAGTACATACCTTGAGGACAGGACTTATCAGCACCCTTTGAACGATTCGGCACCGCATCACTGACCTGCATGGACCGAACCACCCACCCCTCCAGGGTACTAAAAATTACAGATTACAGCACTCCCGCATTCAAGGCCCCCGAAGGTACTGTACCTTACCTCCTACCGTATACCACCACACACCCGGCGGCACCTGCGACCTTTGAGACAAGCCAATGCCCGCCAGAGGTTTGGCTCTTCGCTCACCAGCGCCATTGCGATCCTCCTCCTGCTTCTCGTCGTCCATTCTCTGCCGCAGCCCCGCTCTCGGCGCATGTCGTCAGCCCCTCTCCACCAGCCTACTTAAGAGCTCGACACCGTCCCGTCGTCCCCCAGCGTCGCCCTCCTCGTCATTGCTGCCATCACAGCCACCCATGGTCTTTGGACTCTTCCGCAATTTCTTCTCGAAAGCACCGTCACCGCAGGACGTCGCCATGGCTAGCCAAAAAGCGCAGAAGCTCATTGACGAGAACGCCACCGGTATGCGTGTACCTGACAACAAGCGGCCCCCCCCCCGTCCTCCCCGCCTCCCCCTTACCCGTCGCCTTCTTCCTATCCCCCGTTGCCTTCTTGGCCGGCGCACCCCGGCAATTGCCCAAGTGAATGGTATAACTGACCAATCATTCTTCAGTCGTGTTCTCCAAGTCGTACTGCCCGTACTGCAAAGCCACAAAGAGCCTGTTGAGCTCTCTTGATGCCGATTACAAAGTCATTGAGCTCGATGAAGAGTGTGAGAGCAGCGTCAACCTCCCTTCCCCGAGTTTGAAGACCCTTTTCGAGTCGATAATTTCGAAGATCATCTTTATCAAACATGAAAGACGCTGACTGCTTCTCCCTTTACCTCTTTCTTGATTTACAGCCGACGGAAGTGCGGTTCAGGACGCTCTGGAAGAAATCAGCGGGCAGCGCACAGTGCCCAACGTTTACATCAACAAGAAGCACATCGGTGGCAACTCGGACATTCAGAGTCTGAACAGCTCCGGCAAGCTCAAGGCTCTCCTGACCGAGGCTGGCTCTCTCAAGGCGTAAGCGCAACGCTACGGCTACGCCCTGTCTGCCACAAACGGCCTCAGTGTTTATACTGTATTGAAACTGATAGGTAACTGAAACCATTCAGTGCCAGGCTATAATTGGAATGTGTATTTTTGTCAAGCTGAAGATATTGGATATGTTACTGTGTGGGAAGCTTGCATAAAACAGAAGCATAGAAAATGGGAGGCTCGTCGCCGTTGGGTTTCAAGTTTTGCCGCTGAATCTGACGGCGGTAAACATGGCCGAAGCTACCACCTTTGTTCTATTTCCCTACTATAGTGTACATGTGACCGTGACCAATACATACTGTCTGCCAGTAAGCTATACGACCTGCGTCGCCACGGTGCCCACTGGCCGCTCAACAAACTCCATGACACCCTCAACGATATTCTTGCGCGCCGGCTCCGAAGCCACACTGCTGCCCGCTAGGTAGTTGAGCCACAGTAATTGCGAAACGCGCGCATCGTCAACCTTGCCCAGCATCTCGCGCTTCTCGCCCCTGCTGCCGCCGACGCTGCTCGGAGCGCTGTCGTAGGTCACGGCCAGGGCGCCCTTCTCGTCCCGGCACAGCAGCATCTCCCTCTTCTTGGGCACCGAGCCGCGGTTGAACATGCCCTTGAAGTCCTTCATGGCGGCGCCAAACGCCTCGTCGCCGTAGGCTGCCCTGTCACGGTTCGAGCGGCCCTGGATGGCCCGGATGAAGCCGTCGCGGAGGTGGTGGAAGTCGGTGTCGCGGACGGGCGAGATGCGAATGACGCTGCGGCATCGGGCGTCCTCGAGGATGCCCCGCCACAGCTCCTCCCCGTCGACCGGGTCGAGTAGGCGCTGACGCAGAGCGTCCTTTTCGGACGGGATGAGCGTCGTGGCAACGGGATTGATCGTCTTGACGAGGTGGTGCTGCAGACGGGCAATGTCTTGCGTCGCCACGTACAACCCGACCAGGTAGACCTGGATGCCGATAAAAGTCACAGAGCGCATGCCGAGACCGACGAGCGTGTACTGCGTGCCGCCCGAATCAGAGATGGACGCCGCGATGGGGCTCTGCTGCTGTTGCTGCTGCGTCTGATCTGGCGGCAGGCTGACGTCGATGGTGCGCGGGAAGGCGGGCACGGTGCTGTTCCCCGTCGGGACGAGCTCGTTGCCGTCCTCGTCGTGCACAACGACCTTGCGCACCTCGCCGGCCTCGGTCTTGAACTGCTCCTTCGGTATCGGCGGCGCATCGCACTTGAGCGTCGAGGAGTCCTCCTTGGCGTTCTTTTCGGAGATGGCCCGCTTCAGCTTCCAGGCCGTGTAGATGAAGGAGATGATGCCGGCGAGGGCGCCGGCGGCGAGAAACGCGGTCCGGTTGCGCTCGTAGTCGCGGCGCTGCGAGTTGAGCTTGTTGAGATCGAGGTCCTGCGACAGGTGCGAGCTGCTGCCGCGACCGCTGCCGCGCGATGAGAGGAACGTCCGGTTACCCGCGGCGGCAGCACGAGAGGCTGGAGCGGCTGGCCGTCGAGCTGCCTGCTGGAGGACCCGGAGCCTGGCCGGGCGCAGCATGGCGGAGGCTGAAAGTGGTCGAGCTGTATGTGTATGCGCTGGAGACGTGAACGCAATTTTCTTCTTCCCACAGAGATAGCCGCAATCGGTGTAAGGAGCCTATTCAAACTAGTTGTACGCCCATGCGGAAGAGCTGGATCGACGTCATCCAAGGGATTTATCGCAAAGTGGATCACGTGATTGTATACGATCCGAGGAGGCCTTGAGTAATGCAAGTGCATAAATGCATAATTGCAAATGGTTGTGATTCCTTCTCAGCACGCCACCAATCGGTAAAAGAAATGGGAGCAAATACGACACAGTTTTGAGTTGCCGTGAAGGAAACCGAATAATCCAGCACAGATATCTTTTGTACTCAAGTCAAATTTCGCTTTTTCTCAAGCCTCGACGGGGGGAAGCCGGCTCGTTGAATTTCGAAGCATTAAATCTACACAATTTTTGTGCACGGAGCTGTTGGTGGCTGCATATGCGATTGTGGCTGCCCTGCTTCTGGACGGAAGTCTGGCCACGCCGCAAGCCTCACCGGAGAAGACTCTTGAAAGCCGGTAGAATTAATAGGTTGAGTTTTAGCCCGCGCCACAAGTTGACATCATCGGTATTGCTGTCCGGCCATTGCTCAGCTTGACCGCCCCGGTCCCGGCAATTGATGGCTGCCCGCCTGGCCACGGGAGATCTGGCCCGGCCCCAAATTCATCCCCCCCCATACCTTTTCCTAAAGCAAATAAATGTCCTTCTCTCCAATTAATTCACTCGCAGAGCAAAGCTAGACGAACTAGCGACGCAGCCCACAGACGAGCGTGGGGGGTCTGGCTGGAGTTGACTCTCATGATAGTTCATCACACATAGCCTAGTTCCTCCTGCTACCCCGGGATCGTCTTTGCTAGTTGGCTTCTTAGCTTGCGGCCGGCAAATGATCAGACGCATATAGGGTCTCTTGCTACGAGTCTGTCCATGCTGTCGCGATTCTCACTTCCTATTTTTGAATGATTCATCCATTCTTACCTGGCCTCTTGTCTGGTACGAACGCCCTGGCATAAACAATAATCGCAACGGAAGCCCAGCCTGCGATGTGTATCAAATCTCTTGCGCATCGGTTTGCCACCCTGGGCCTATGGGTGGTGTTAGGTCTTTGCCCAGTCGCGCGGTCAGACACATCGCAAGTTCAAAGTGAGACGAGAGGCAGTATCTCTGGCCACCGGGTATCCCGTTACTGACATGCTCTTCGTAAGCTCTTGCCGTGGATGGCACCTCCTTTGCGCTCAATGGTAACGCCGTCTCCTACCGCTTCCACGTGGACAACACGACCGGCGACCTCATCGGTGATCATTTCGGCGGTCTCGTCGCTGAGAACGGCATCGTGACGCCCATCGGGCCTATCCAGGGCTGGGTGACCATGGTCGGCCGCCAGCAGCGCGAGTTCCCCGACCTCGGCCGCGGCGACTTTCGCTCCCCCGCCGTTCAGATCCAGCAGTCGTCTGGCACCACAGTCAGCGACTTGAGGTACCAGTCTCACGAGACCATGGGCGGCAAGCCCTCGCTTAGCGGCCTGCCCTCGACGTTTGGTTCCGACCAGGACGTCTCGACCATAGTCGTCCACTTGTACGACAACCACAGCGCCGTCGCGGTAGACCTGAGTTACTCCATCTTCCCCAAGTACGACGCGATCGTGCGCAGCGTCAACGTCACCAACAAAGGCCAGGGAAACATCACTCTGAGTAAGCTGGCGAGCTTCAGTGTTGATCTCCCGTTTGGCGACTATGACTTGGTGCATTTAAATGGCGATTGGTACCGTGAGGCTCAAAGGGTGCGGCGCCGGGTCGAGTACGGTACCCAGGGGTATGTCGACCTTTCCTTTTTTTTCTATGGTGTCTTTTTTTTTATTGGTGGGAACACATATGCTGAAGACGTGCGAATACTAATAATACTGCGTAGATTCTCTAGTAATGTTGGCTACTCATCGGCGCAGCACAACCCCTTCATGGCTCTTGTCGATCCTAGCACCACCGAGTCTCAAGGACAAGCCTGGGGTTTCTCTCTCGTCTATACTGGCTCGCATTCGTTTGAAGTCGAAAAGGGCTCGGAGGGACTCACGCGCGCGCTGGTAGGGGTCAACCCCTTGCAGTTTTCCTGGCCGCTGGTCGCCGGCCAGACCTTTACATCGCCAGAGGTCGTGGCCGTCTACTCTGATCAAGGCCTCGGTGGTATGTCGCGCAAATTCCATCGGCTATTCCGCAACCATCTGAGCAAGAGCAAATTCGCGACAAAGACTCGCCCCGCGTTGCTCAATAGCTGGGAGGGCCTCTACTTTGACTACAACGAGACGACTATCTGGCGCCTGGCAAGGCAGACGGCTGAGCTGGGCGTCCGCATGTTTGTCCTCGATGACGGCTGGTTCGGTGACAAGTTCCCGCGCGTCAGCGACAATGCCGGCCTCGGCGACTGGATTCCGAATCCAGAGAGGTTTCCATCCGGACTGGGTAATCTCGTGCAGAACATCACCCATCTCAAGTCCGGAAACTCAACACAGGAGCTCAAGTTTGGTCTTTGGTTCGAGCCAGAAATGGTGAACCCAAATTCCACCTTGTACACGGATCATTCTGACTGGGCTCTGCATGCTGGCGATTATTCCCGCACCTTGACGAGGCATGAGCTTGTGCTGAACTTGGCGCTCCCGGAAGTCCAGGACTACATTGTCGACGCCGTTTCCAAGATCCTCGAGAGTGCCCCGATAAGCTATGTCAAATGGGACAACAATCGTGGCATCCACGAAATGCCCCATCCGTACACCGACCACGAGTACATGCTGGGCGTGTACAGGGTCTACGACAGACTGACTACTGCCTTTCCTGACATCATCTGGGAGGGATGCGCTTCCGGCGGGGCGCGCTTCGACCCGGGGATTCTACAATACTTTCCGCAGGTGTGGACGTCGGACGACACAGACGCCGTGGAGCGCATCACCATACAAAGCGGCACGTCCCTCGTGTACCCCCCCTCGGCCATGGCGGCGCACGTGGCCGACGTGCCCAACGGACTGACCAGACGCACGACGCCCCTCATGTTCCGCGCGCACGTCGCCATGATGGCTGGCTCGTTTGGGTTCGAGCTGGACCCGGCACACCTGGGCGACGAGGAGCGCAGGATGATCCCGGAGATTGTCGCCATGCAGGAGAAGGTCAACCCCATAATCATCACCGGCGATCTGTGGCGCCTCAACCTGCCGCAGGAGTCCAACTGGCCGGCGTCGCTCTTCATCTCCGAGGACGGCAGGCAGGCGGCGTTGTTCTACTTCCAGCTCAAGGCGCACTACAACAACCTGTTCCCCGCGGTCAAGCTGCAAGGGCTGGATCCGCAGGCCAACTACACGGTGGACGGCAACGTGACGCTGTCTGGCTCGACGCTGATGCGGTTCGGATTGCAGTATAGCTTCGACGGAGACTTTCAGAGCCGGCTTGTCTGGTTGGAGAAGGTGTAGCGGCCGGCCAGATGCCGTGCGCAGAGTGCACGCACGGTCGCACGTACATGTGAGTATATTCGTAATGGCCTTGACATGGGAGTTAAACGCTATAGACCATGGATAGTGATTCATGTCTCGACGTGAGCGTATCGAACCCGATGTGGCAGACCATGAAACCCAGGGTAATATACACATTTCCTCTGCAGGCACAGTGTGTTCATAAAGTAAATATGCATACATCACACTGTACCTTAGATGCAGTGCATTTGCCACAGGTACTGTACCTGAGGTACATGCCAAGGCAGTACTTCCCGAGGCGGCTTACCCACTCGCCTACCTGTCCGCCTTATTATTATTCTATTAGTCTCCACCTAATAGTTGTACCTCTAGCCTTGTACTTGTGTACCGACGGCTCTACACTAGTGTGCGGTGGCCAAAAAAAAAAAAAAGCTGCCATCCCACTGCACCTTCTACCATGGCCGGGTCGGCCATTTTTTTTGCCCACCAATCCTGCCCTATGACCACCGTCTGACGAGCCCAGGAATGGACACTGATTGGACACTGGACGCGCCTTGCCGCCAGATCCCAAATGGGCATGGCCTCTTGCTCCGCTCCCTGCTGACTTTCCACGAGCATCGTCAACTCTCCACCAAAGAGTTACCACCAGAGCCAGCCATCATTCATCACCACTCGAGGGCATTTCGTCATAGCTGGCGCTCTACGGACCGCCTTTGACACTTGCTCTATTTTTTTTCTTCTTGCCGTCTTTTATTTCAACCCCCGTGTCTTGATCTGCCGTCGCGCGCTCTCCCTTTCATGTCTGACATTGCCCGACCCGCGCTTCTGCAATCCCCCGCAGCAGTGACACAAAACTCCTTCGCCTTCTTCTCTGACTGAGACTTATCACATCGTTCACTTGCTCCTCCTTCGTGTTCCACAGCCGAGCCTTGATAAGCAAGCAAGCCATAAAAATCCCTCGGCACGGGGAAGTCGACCCGTCTCCTTGCTATTCATTCCTTGGCCTTCCTGCATCCTCTCCGCATCTTTTCTCTCTCTGCATTAACCTCTCACTCGGCCACGAAATAGACATCCATCTCTCATCTGCTTTCGATCTTGAAGAAGCCAAACTTGCGCAACGAAATCTTTTATTCGTTCTCACAAGTCGCTGGTGAAGGCAAAGCCGTGCCAAAGCATGCGTGCTGCAGTGGCACCTCCGCTCGAGGCGGAAGCGTCGCGATCCGGCGTTTCTTCCGACCAGGACGACTCCCGCTCGTCTTCCAGCTTATCCCCCACACCTGCCGACCCCGAGGAGTCAGGTTTGACCGGAACGTGGAACGACTCTCAGTCCTCCCTCTGCGTCGACAACTTCCAGAACATGCAAGTCGATGACTGCCCTGGGCCACCCATCAACCGCCTTCCCAACGAAATCCTCATCGCCATCTTTGCTAGGCTTAGCGCTCCGGCCGACCTGTTGAGATGCATGCTCGTGTCCAAGCGCTGGACTAGGAATGCCGTCGACTTGCTCTGGCATCGTCCCGCCTGCATCAATTGGAAGAGCCACGAGTCCATCTGCCACACTCTCGAAGCCAGCCATCCTTTCTTCAACTACCGCGACTTCATCAAGCGTCTTAACTTGGCCGCTCTCGCCGACCGGATAAGCGATGGCAGTGTCACGTCTCTCAGTGTCTGCACCAGGATCGAGCGACTCACTCTCACAAACTGTCGCGGCCTGACCGACGCCGGTATCATCGGTCTGGTGGAAAACAATCCGAACCTCCTCGCTCTCGACGTCTCCAGCATCAAAAACATGACCGATAATTCCATCTATACCATTTCCCAGCACTGCAAGCGTCTCCAAGGGCTCAACATCTCCGGATGCCATGGCGTGTCCAACGACAGCATGGTGGCTCTGGCCCAGAGCTGCAAATATATCAAGAGGGTACGCTTCCCCCCCCCCCTGGAAATTGTCGTTGCCGGCTACTGCTTCCCTGCTGACGTCTGCTATAGCTCAAGCTCAACGACTGCACACAAATCAGAGACAGCGCTGTGCACGCGTTCGCCGACAACTGCCCCAACATTCTCGAAATCGATTTGAACCTATGTAGCCATGTTGGGAACGGAGCTGTGGCTGCCCTTCTGGCAAAGGGGACCAGCCTGCGCGAGCTTCGTCTGGCTTTTTGCTCCCTGGTGGACGATCACGCCTTCCTGGCCCTCCCGTCGAGCCGAAGTTTTGACCATCTTCGTATCCTCGATCTCACCTGCTGCACCCGTCTTACCGATGCTGGCGTGCAGAAGATTATGGACTGCGCGCCGCGTCTGCGGAACCTAGTACTCGCAAAGTGTCGCTTAATCACTGATGATTCTCTGCGGGCCATCTGCAAGCTGGGCAAGAACTTGCATTATCTTCACCTGGGTCACTGTGCCGGTATTTCTGACGAGGGTGTCAAAGAGCTCATCAGCCACTGTAATCGAATACGTTATATAGATCTCGGCTGCTGCACAAGGCTGACGGACGATTCTGTCAAGAGACTGGCCCTACTGCCCAAACTGAAGAGGATTGGCTTAGTCAAGTGCAGCTCCATCACCGATGAGTCTATCGTCACCCTGGCGGAGCTGGCCACTCGTGCACGGGTCAGACGCGACGCTCGTGGCCTTTTTGTTGGCAACGAGCACTACGTCTCCAACTTGGAGCGGGTTCACCTCAGCTACTGTGTCAACTTGACACTGAAGGTTTGTCATCACCTTTGGCCCCCAAAAGCAAGGCATCAACTGACCATATCTAGGGCATTCTGAGACTGCTCAACTCTTGCTCCCGCCTATCACACCTCAGTCTGACGGGCGTGCCAGCTTTTCAGCGAGACGAGTTCAATCTCTTTTGCCGGGAAGCTCCACCAGGTACGTCGCAGAATCCCTTCGCGATTTTCCCCCATTGTGGTGGCTTAGCTGACTGTGGCGTGTCTTCGTGCATAGAATTTACCAACCACCAACGAGACGTGTTTTGCGTCTTCTCCGGGATTCACGTCTCTAGGTTCCGCGATTTCCTCAACACTGATCCCAAGTTCCAAGATTTGCGTGATAGCATGTCGCCGCGAATTCAGCCTCGCGCCCGACAAACTTCGAATCGATTGACGGTTCCCGGCTCCAATGTCAATGAAGACACATATGATGACGACATGGGCGACGCCGATAATGAGCTTGATGGCACATATGTCAACGACGCGGCACACGCCGCCCAGCCTTACAGTGGGTTTGTCGAGAATGGTTCACAAGCGCCTGGTGAAACTCTACCGCCCATGGATGGGGGCGCGCCAATCCTGCACGGAATAGGCTCTTCGTCGTGGCATTTGAATCTGCCTCACGCAGTATACCCCGAAGTGACTGCACTATTTGGACCTCACTTTCCTATACAGTCGTTTGGCCCTACACAGCATCACACGCAACAAGTGGCTATGCCGACCCTGTCAGCGATGTCGGCCGGCGATTTCGGTTACGATCACGGACCTTCAAACATTTATGGCTCGGCGCAAGCCAGCACAGCCGGGCCGTCGCAAGATGGCCCCAGACAAGCTAGTACAGCTGGGCCCGAGATGGCTCAAAGCGCAAGCACTGCGCAAATGCATCATTCGATGGACGCTGAGGAGCGACAAGATATGACTGACTGAAGAAGTCGAATCGTCAACCAACGCTGCGCGGCTGCGCTACAAAGTCACAACTTTACAACACTCACCCGTCTTAGTTGATTTCAAGATGGCCAATACTGTGTGCGTAGCAAATTTTCAATCTGGGTGTGTTCCTCAACAGGACTATAGTACAACAGCACGATGCATGATACCATCAAGAAGACGTATTAATACGCACGGCGCTTAGGATTCTGGAGTTTGTGCATTTCTGTCTTTCCTGTGATTCGCACAGCGGTTTCGTACCAGCCATCCCGCTGGAAAAATCCACCCGCGGTGTGGGGGTTTTGTCATCTTTGTTGAAGATGCCACTTTGATGTTATGTTTCTTTATTCTTTGTTCTCTATGCTTTTACGAAGCAATTACGAACGTGACGGACTATTGTTTGATCGCATCAAGAGCTGGTCCTTTTCTTCTTGCGGCAGGTACATGACCAGCACTGACTTGTCCAGCTCTTAATTACACGCATTCTTATAGATCAGTGCACTAAAACAGCAAATAAGAATAAGCACGCAGTGAGTCTATACCATGTAAAAGCTATTACCGAGCTGTATGCCACCCCATCTTGGTAGGCCAGGTCTAATTTATGCTGAGCGGGCGCGGTTGGTGATGAGTCTTGGTCTGGAATTGAGCGTGGCCCGTGTTTCGAGACAATGTAATGAGTGTTGCTGCCATCGAGGTGGACTCGTTTGCTGATTCTAAACTCGTGGTGTGACTCTCTCCTTGCTGCTCGATGCCGAGTCGCTCGTCGCACCAAAGTCGTTGAAGTTGCGCTTGGTCTCGACATAGTCGTAAGCGAACTCGCCGAGCTCCGCGTCATCGACACCGACGTCCTCATCTGCAGAGCTCACCCGCAGGGACAGGCCCGGGACAAGGTTCATGAGGAAGAGGATGATGCAGGAGAGCGTAAAGGACCATGCAAAGGCGGCACAGGTGCCGGCGAGTTGGTTGCCGAGCTGAACCCAATTGCCCTCGATCCAGCCGATGGGTTTGAAGGTGGCGCCGTCGAGGCTGGCAATGTATGAGCTGTAAAGCATGTTCAAAATCAGTAAAAGATGTTTATGCAGGTCAAAGAGAACAATGCGGGATAGAGTAGCGAGATTATGAGAGAGACGGGGTAAGCTCGCGGACGGCGACTTACGCTCCGAAAATGCCAGTCAGGAGATTGCCGACGATGCCGCCGACGCCGTGCACGGCAAAAATGTCCAGGGCGTCGTCGACGCCGATCCAGAACTTGAGCTTGGTCGCAAAGTTGCAGGCGACGGCACCGACGACGCCGATGATGACGGCGGCCCAGGTGGGCACGAAGCCGGCAGCCGGGGTGATGGCGACGAGGCCGGACAAGGCGCCGGAGCAGAAGCCGATGGTGCTCCACTTGCGCTCGAGGCGGTAGTCGAGGAGGATCCAGACGAGGCCAGCGCACGAGGCGGCGAGGTGCGTGGAGTAGCAGGCGACGACGGCGCGGATGTTCATGGCGAGGGCGGAGCCGCCGTTGAAGCCGAACCAGCCGACCCAGAGGAAGACGGTGCCGAGGATGACGTTGGTGACGCTGTGGGGGCGGTACGGCAGGCCCTGGTTGATCTTGTCCTTGTCATTGCCGGCGCCGCCGCCGCCGGTGCTGTAGTCGGCGCGCTTGCCGAGCATGAGGCTGTAGGCGAGGGCGCAGGCGCCCGAGGCGACGTGGACGGGGCCGCCGCCGGCAAAGTCGTAGGAGGGGAGCTTGGCGAGCCAGCCGTTGACGTTCCAGGTCCAGTAGGCGATGGGGTCGTAGACGACGGTGGACCAGACGAACATGAAGACGATGGCGGGCAGCATGCGGCCGCGGTCGGCGACGGCACCGATGGCCAGGGCGGGACTGCAGCGGGATGGTCAGAGAGAGGAATGCTGCCGGGGGGGGAGGGGAGGAAGACGCACGTTATGGCGGCAAACATGCCCTGGTAGAGGCACAGCAGGATGTCGGGCATGGTGGTGCCGCCGTTGGGCTGGGCGAGGGTCTTCATGAGGCCGAACTGGGAGAGGTCGCCGAGAAAGGCGTTGCCGGTGCGGGAGAAGGCGAGGGAGTAGCCCCAGAAGAACCACTGGAAGCCGATGACGGCGACGGAGAGCATGGAGAGGAGGACGAGCTGCAGGGCCGACTTGCGGCGGGCGAGGCCGCTGTAGAAGAAGCCGACGCCGGGGATCATGAGGAGGACGAGGAGGGCGGAGACGGCGACGAAGGCCATGTTGCCGGTCTGAAAACGCGCGGAGAGAGAGAGAGAAAGTCAGTCTCGGGGATATCTTTACCGTGATTCGGGACGGATAGATACCCACGTCGTAGAAGATGTTCATGTCCTGGACGTTGCTCGAGCGGCCATTGTCGGCGGTGCCGGCGGTGCCGTTGTACGCGACGGTTGCGCCCATCTTTGCCGAGCGCGCCTAGAAGGACGGGGCAACAGGTATATGATTTTTATGGTTGTTGTTGAAGGGGGAAAAATGACAGAGAGGGCACTACGCATTCTGGATGGGGGATTTCTCGGGGGTTCATATATCGAGGTGAGCCTGATGGCTGGCAAGGCGGACGCCTCGACTCTGCGGCACCCTGCCGAATACAGAAAATGATGAAGGCAACATGGCTGACGATCCAGCGCTTGGCCCGGCTCATGCAATTTCGCGGTGGTAACCTGGGAGGGTACACACCCTGGTCAGCAGGGACTACAAAAGGCAAGAGAGCGGAAGAGTTTCCCTGGATTGTAAAAGAGAATGAAGAAGGCAAAGTTTCAGGGTGACTTGTACCGAGCATGCCGAGTCAGGGTCGCTGATGTGTAGGACCGTGTTGGTTTATCAGGTACGAGAAAGCTTTGGGATGCGGCGCCGCCGCCCGGGCAAGGAGGGGACTTGGTTTAGAAAGGGGAAAAAAAAAAGAAAATATAGCTCAAAGATAGGATAAGCGCAGAAGCACCCGGCACAGGGCTGAATTAAGAATAGAGAGGCGGAGCACAAGTGTCGATCATGGGAGTCTAGCTGATGGTCGGGAAGATGGCTGTTATTGGTTACTCGCTAAAGAAGGGCGAACTGCCGTCGCGGAATCGGGCCTGCTGCCGAGAGAGAGAGGCGGTGCGCTATTTTGCTGGCGGGTGGCCTGAGTCTCGAGGGCTGTGGAAAGTAGATTAGAGGTTTATATTTAGAGTCTGCTTGGTCAGTTGTCCATGCCGTGAGAGCGGTGACGGGGAAATAGATTGCGCGCCCTGTGTGTGAGCATGGAGGCTTTTTGTTTTGATGACTTGGCTTGTTGCAGCGTTGCTTTTTTTTGTTATGGAAATTTATATTTGAGTTTACGTGACTCATGGGGATGGGACTCGAGACTGAGCCCTTGGCGAGAGAGAGGCTTAGACTATTAATGTCGCATGGCTGTTGGTGGATGGTTGCTTCTTTTACATCTCTCGGCTTGTGATTGTGATTGTACGTAAACTCTTGATGTTTGGTTTGTTTAGAGGAAAGACGATGGACCTGCTTAGGTTGTCGGAAGATTGATCTCGTGTACTCCCACAATGAACCTTTGGGGTGTGTCGTGACTGAGAATGAGCAACATTGCGGTATGGGAAACAACTAGCGATCGATTCATTTGCAGTTGCTGATGGTAATAAGGCCGTATCTTATCGAACTTGGATATCATTTGGTACGCGGCCAAACTCCGTTGTGACTAGTACTGCACACCTGTCTGTCCGTCGCTGGCATGGGCATCCCGGAGATCTTTTGTGGATGCCATCAAATTAGATGTCATCAAGGTCACCTCAAACGCCGCTAAACCTTATACCTGCTCCATGTCCCACGTGCTCAAACACGCTTCTGCGTGCCTTTGAGAACAAGGAGTTGCGTGGAGCTGCAAGCCCCTGCTTGCTTACTCAAGGCTGGAGTGATGCGTTGGCATGACCGTTGGCGAAACTGATCTAGACAAGCCCGAAAAGAGAAATTGGGCTGTTCGCGGCGGGAACGGCATTAAGGAGTTGAGAAAGCTTTGGTGTGGTTGCTGTGTTGCTCGAGACATGCTTGTCAGTCCGTGCCCCGTCAATGGATTGCCAGTTATGTATGGATGGCGAGAGAACGAATGGTTGGCGGCTATTATGCGACGATAAAGTTTTTGCGGTAGCGGTGATCTCACGTCGGCTTCATAGGTGACAATTACATTTCTATACGTCTAGCCGGATGTAAGAGACGAACATGGATGGAACCTCTCCAGATAGCCCTGGCAACGGTCGCACTCTGAGGATAATACCATTGCTACTTGTCATGTAACATTGGGATGTGCCATGGATGTCGCAGTTTCTGAAGCGTTGACACTGCCGTCGTTGCGGAATATGCTTGCAGATGAGATGTGGCGCCGTCTAGGAAAGTTGCTTTGCCGGGATTCCATGATTGTCGTGCGTGAAATAGTATATATAGTTTATCCCAAAGAAATCATGGAGTCTCGTATCGTACAACGTAGAAGTGCAATCCCATACTTTCTTCTAGCTCGGTTGGCGGTGCAGCCATTCGACGTACTATGTTACTGTCCGTTAGTTAATCCTGTACAGCATTCGCGCGTCACATTTCGAGACTAACAGCACTAAGAATCATGACCGTGGCTAATAGCGAGACGTTGAGTCACTTTCATGATGCATGGCAAGTGATTGTAGCACGAATCAATTAAAAAGTTGACGGTAGGGGTAAAGGATAGTATTCTTGCCCCGACTATGTCTCTATATTCGATAGGAGCGATATAGGATCAAGGTTTTGACTCGATGGCCTGCTTCTATTTAATGTCTTGGCCATGGAGTCTGCCAGAGCATACAGTCGGTCACAAAGGTTCCGAGCCAGTTGCCATAGTAACTAGCGTAAACACTAAAGTCTGTCTTAATAAAAAACAACCTTTAATCTTTAAACTTTTCCTATAATAACTATAATGGCTAAATTAGCCTAAAATCCTAATTAGAGCCCTTATAAGCGAGGGAAAATATAGTGCCTATATTTAAAAAAATTTTCCCTTTTAATAATCGCCTATAAGGAGGGTGTACTATAAAGTAGTGTGTAGGGTATCGCGATATATTATAAGAGCTAATTTAAAGGTAGAGATTTATAACACACTAGACGGCTAAAAAAACTATTAGATTAGGATAAAAGAGTTATCCTATAAATTATTAATAGCGACCCTTTTATTTTAACTAAAAAACTTATCTAAGAGTCTATTAAGGTGTATAACTTTAATAGTTAATAGAAGTACCAAAGGTACGTAGGGAAGTATAGCAGCGTAGGTATATAAGGAAGTACCTGCTGTAGAGGGAGGAAGGTCGAAGGTAGGAAGATAAAAGAGTCGAGGGAATTAAGAGAATCGAGCAAGTAAGAAGTGTAGATATAAGAAGGAAGAATGCTTGATGATTATTGCTATAGTAAGGGGAAATAGCTGTTCTTTATATATTCGAGTAGCTGATCCACTTTTCCTTGCTTTTTACATTACGTGGCCTATTGTGTGTGAGCCAGGGTGGCTGCCAGGGAGGCTGGGGAGGCCTGTGCGGCTTCCCCACACACACTACCTTGACACTCCGCGATAACTTAGGAACCGCTAGTCCAAATCGGGTAATATATACACCGTTAGATAGCTTAGAATTAGAGCATTCTAATGATACTAAAATCGGGTTATATACTCAAGAATTGAGTTATTAAGGCTTAGTTAAAGGCTAAGACCGTTTTTATATCGCAATGTAATTACTTCCTTTATAGAGTCCGCTATGTTATGCTTAGGGACGACTCTAATTCGCTACCTAAAATCATAGGGTGTAATTTACACCCTTACACTTCGCCGTACGAAATTAACTACTTAACTTATAAATAAACAACTAAAATTCGCCTTAGAGCATTACGATAGGCTAATTTAATAGTGGCATTAAGTTTTTTTTTAGATAAAATTTCTATAGCTTATAGCGATGGTTTAAAAGAGAAGTACTGTTTCTAGCAAAATGTTAGAAAAGTAGCTTCCTAGAGAATTAATTATAACTTAACAGCTAATAAAGATATAGGAAAATAAATATAATCTAAAGAATATTTAGTTAATTCTAAAGAAAGATATATATATAATTATGTTCTAGGGAGCTATTAGGGCCTTTATTCGTAGCTAGTTATTCGTAGTCTCTAGCGACCCTCTATTAGAGAAACATAGTGTGACTTTACGCTTAATACTTACGACTCTATAGTTAGAATTACCTATAATTCTAGAACCTAGAAATATCTTTATATAAGATAATGCCCCTATGTATATAGCTAAATTAGTGTAAAATTAGCTATATAAGTAGGCTTAATAGAATTTATTATATTTAATAGATTAGCCGCCGTACTTACCTAATCTTAACCCTATTAAGAATCTATAGGCGTTAATAAAATAAAACATTATTAACTATTATCCCTAGCTTATAGATATGCCGAATATAGTAGAGATGTTTAATTTACTTAAAAGAGCTACGATTAAGGTCTAGGAAGATTTTAATTAGGACCTTCTAAAAAGGCTTATTAAGTCGATGCCTTATAGAATTAAAGCAATTATTAGCACATAAGGCTAGTATACACCTTCTTAAATATACTATTACATATAGAAATTATTACTCTATCTAATATATCTATTTTATCTTATTCCTATTAAAATTAGTAGTGTAATAAGGAGTTAAAATAGGAGTATTAAATTTCGAGACTTCGAAAATTATAGGGTGGCTCGGAACTTTTGTGACCGACTGTAATAGAAGATCTCACGCCAATGGGTCATGCCACCGTGCCTATCTAGCTTATTGACACGATGCTGTCCTCATTCACGCCAACGTGCTTGACAAGCAAGTCGGTACAAACAAGCTCGAGTAACAAAGAGCCTGCAGGTAGAGAAATGCCGACACAAGTGAAATATACACATTGAAACTACTGAGGCCGCTTTTGCGGGATTTGACTGGGCAGCAGGAGGCGGTGACAACTTGGCAACCAAAGTCTACGCGGGCAAGAAGGACTGCTCATGCCATGAAAACCGAGGTTGAGAGGCTTGTTCACGCGAATGTTCTCTCATGTCCCGTTTAACCTGTCAGTCAGCGCCAGCATCGAGACAAAAAGGGCGAGTCAGACAGCGCGGTTGGCTGTCTCGGTCTGCCGCTCGCGGTGAGACGGCAGGGTCCAGCTTTAACTAGCGCGCGATGAACTTTGCTGCTTTTTTTCCTCATCTGTCTCAAGAACATGATTAGTCAAGGTAAGACCCTGGATGGCAAAGAGCCTTGATCAGAACAATGATGGTAGTAGTATGAGCGTGGGAGCTTGCTTGGTTGCATTGCACCAGGAGCTGAGTGCCTTAGCTGATATCATAGACAGTGTTGAGCGTGCAGGCGAGAGTATGAGTGCCATGTGAGCAAAGAGGGATCTGGAAGAATACCGTTCTCCGTTCTCCCGGAAAAAAGGTTGAAGTCGACCGACCGAGGGGACCCTTTGCTGTCCCCTCCGCCCTGCTTCTGCGACATTAACCTCCATTCCGGGGTGAAACAGCAGCATGTAAACCTGAGATATTCTCCCTAGACTTGCGCTGCCGATCAGCCACTTCGCCACGGGCAACAAAAGCAAGCGAATATTCATGGTACACGCTCCTAAGACGCTGCTTTTATAAGTACCCCCCGAGTAACATCATCATCGTTGCTCAGCGTATGGCGCATCGCGTCTACGCTCTTCATTCACCTTTATTCTCCCCATCGCTATAGGTACTGGGCAAAAGCGACTACTTTTTGAGACTCTATACTCTAACCTTTTTCGATTGGTGCAATACATAGCACTCGATCCCGTCCAGTCTATTTAAAAACTGTGAAGACCAAACAAACAAGTAAGGAAGAACGAAAGCCGTCATCAAACTTGACATGCCAAAATCGATAGGCGCGGAAGCGACAGCCTCTACGCTGTCCAACAAAATGTGCGCTCGAGAAGAAGAGCGGCTCCTCCGCAAGATTGATCTGAGGCTACTTCCCATGCTCTGTCTAATTTACATCATGGCGTTTCTCGACCGGTGCGACATTTCCGTATGATCGAATTATTAGTGACTGTCCTGACGAAGTCAAACAGAGCAAACATGGCCAACTCGTTGACCCTGGGACTGACCACGGATCTCGGACTCACCGGCCCAGAGCCCAATATTGCTCTTTCTGCCTTTTTCATTTCTTACTTTTTGTTTGAGATGCCCTCGAATATGATCATACGAAGGGTGACACCAGGCGTCTGGCTGCCCATATGCATTCTCGGCTTCGGTCTCGTTACAATTTGCCAGGGATTTGTGAAGAGCTACGGGGGCCTTCTCGCTACGCGCTTCTTCCTCGGTGTCTTTGAGGCCGGCATAGCTCCGGGAAGCTACTACCTCATCAGCTTCTGGTACAAGAGAGAAGAGGCACAGAAAAGGTTCACCTTATATTACGCCTCAGTTATTCTCGCGTCCGCATTTGGCGGCCTCCTGGCCTCTGCCATTGCAAAGCTGGACGGCGTCGGCGGACTAGCAAGCTGGAGATGGATCTTCATACTGGAGGGGATGTTGAGTGCTCTCGTGGGTTGCGTCGCCTTTTTCACAGTCTGCAACTTTCCGGAACAAGCAACTTGGCTTTCCGAGACGGAACGGCACGCCGTCATGCGCAAGATAGGTCTGGACACTGTAAAAGCCGCCGACACCGATGGTAATCTCTCTCGTATAGACATCCTGAAGTTCCTGAGAGATCCACAACATTATATTGGTGCGCTCATGTCCTTCTGTAAGTGTCCCTTCACCTTGCGAACGCTCGCTCTTTCACCTGCCAACGCCCTGTAGGCCAGGCTGTTCCGGTCTTTGCTTTCGCATACTTTACGCCTACGATTGTCAAGACGTTTCAGTACAGCAACGTCCAAGTCCAACTGCTCTCCGTACCTCCTTTTGCTGCTGCGCTAGGCATGTGTCTGGTACAAGCATATCTTGCCGACCGCATAAACCTGCGAGTTCCATTCGTTCTCTTTTCCGAAGCTATCCTCATCGCAGGGCTAACAATACTTGTTACTACTCATGGGAGTTTTTCGGCTCAATATGCAGGCCTCTGCATGGTTAGCATGGGTTCTTTGAGTGCTGCTCCTCTGACCATCTGCTGGTATTTGATGAATCAGGAAGGACACAAATCGCGCAGCCTGGTCTCGGCGTTAATAATTAGCTTTGGGAGCTGGGGAGGTATGGTCGCCCCCTTTCTATTTCCCCAAGGCAGTGCACCGCAATACCGTGTGGGCTACGCAGCGTGTTTGGGAATCTCTCTGCTGGCCTTGATCATGGTTTGCTGCTATTGGCGGCTTATCGTGCGACAACGTCGTCGCCTTCGATCACTACGACTCGGGCATGAGACGACTGAAAAGCCGTTGCAATTGTAGCCCCTTCGTGTTAGTGGCTCTGCCGGGCTAAGTATCGAGTTGCAGTAGCATGAGGCGTACGTGGTATTGAGATTTTGCTGTTGGACAAAAAGGTAGCAGTCGATATCAGACTTACCATATGCGAGCACGGTTATTATGCCGTTGGAGCTGCGGCATCGTCCGCCTTCCCCGGCATTCTTCGGACACACGGGATAGAATGCCGCCTAAAATACAAACATGCCTGACTCATGGCATTTCCACTCAGTTCATTATACGGGCAAGAATAGTGAGGGAACTGATGTGTGACGCTATGAGAGAGCAAGTTTCAGGGGCAGTGTCACTAACGAGGGATTTCTATACGCTCGATGTAACATGTGACAAAAGACCAAGCACTGTAACTTCTGATATGCTAAGACTTGAGAATTGGTAGAACTTATGATAAGCTATATTCGGATCACTCATCTAAG
This sequence comes from Niveomyces coronatus, assembly GCA_018831755.1. Taxonomy (NCBI): domain Eukaryota; kingdom Fungi; phylum Ascomycota; class Sordariomycetes; order Hypocreales; family Cordycipitaceae; genus Niveomyces; species Niveomyces coronatus. The sequence goes on along the minus strand of JAFEME010000004.1, from coordinate 70,337 downwards.
TGATGCGTTGTTATGTGCTGTAGACGCCCACGGCCGACATGTTAATGAACACCGACGTAGTCTGCACTAAAGTATAAAAGAATATGACGAAGTGCAATACGTCGAGAAACTTAGAGGGACCATTGTAGGCAGGTTAAATATGTATATCTAGATACTCAACGAATCAAGATAATGTAAGCTGCGAACCGAGTAATAAAGATCTCAGCATCACCACTATCGGCACATAGTCGCATCTGCTCATCGGCTTTCAAAATACTCAGCAGGCGTGTAAATTTGTACCCGTATATACTCATGCGTACCCTATATAGGTGATATATGTGTCTTTAGTACCTGGCGAACTTGCTAGAAAGGACGATAACTATCTTATTAGCATCTGATGAGCTACATCTAATATTCAATAGCAAGTCTAGGATGAGTTCCCAACCATAATCGTCTGTGTGGAAGAGACGGGGCGGCTCTTCGGCTATGCCGGTTGTGGTAATGAAAGTTACCTTCGAGTGAGTTTCTTCTAGGATTTTATCATCTCTGGAAATCTTTGACTTTTATGTCGCGCCATAAAGAGACCGTGAAGAGAGTGACGACCAGAACGCAGGTGGCCGATATCATCATGATACTTTGGGCCTCACCATAGGCTTGGCCGATGGCCACCCGAGTTGGTGAGCCAACGAGATATGACAGCTGCTTGGGCAAACTCGAAATGATAAGGGCAGTTTCGTTCCTTGTCTCAGGAGGCAGATGCTGCCAAAGTCTGCTGGGAAAGACACTGTTCCATATGGCCGTCGACACAGTGCTCCCTACGGCACCACCGATAGAAGAGAACATGGCAAGCAGAGCCAGGACAACAGCTACGTGCTTGTGTGCGACGGCCGCCATGATGGCTATCTGCTGGCAAATGGCAAGTGTCCCACCCGATATAGCGATGAGGACCTGAGCCATGATAATGTAGCCGAGTTCAATGCCAGGCTGGCGAAGGTATATCATCGAACCGACACCTAGTATTTGAAGCGGAGCGCCAAAGTAAAGCGCGAGCCACTTGAAGCGACCGGTCCAGCGAATGAGGACGCCAACGATGAGTCCCCAGAAGCAGCTTCCGATGTTGAAGATGCGCCCGACCCAAGTTGCCTGAACAATGGTAGCGCCGGTGACGACCTGAAGGAACGAGGAGAAGAAGGATGACCAGATGTAGAAGGAGATGAAGGAGAATGCGGCCGTCATGCAAGCGCCCATGACGGTGCGGTCCGCGATGAGGCTAAATGGAATGAACTTGACCGGGGCGAGATACTTCTCGTAGAGTGTAAACAGAATGAGCACCAGGACGCCAAAAACGAGTAGGCAAATAATCATGGGGGAATGCCAACCCTGTGCCTGGTACGAGTAGATGTTGAATGGAAGGAGGAACATGGCCATGCCAGCCGCGGCGAGCAGTATTCCAAAGATGTCAAACTGGATGAAGTAGTATCTCAAGGACTGCGGCAGCGTGCGATCGCTGCTCTGCCTCGGACGTAAGGCTCCGGTCTTTCTTGCTTTGCGGTGATTCAAGACAAACAAGATAAAGATGGGCGCTACGATGACGGGGATGATTATACTGAAGGCGCCAAAGGCCCATCGCCAACCTTGCTTGCCCAGCCTGAGAAAGGCCTCGGCTGCATAGCCGCTGGATGGCGTCGAGACGATGAACGGGGTGTTGATAAAGGCAAAGACAAAAGCACGGTTCTTGAGCTCCGACGTGTCGGCGGTAAAGACTTGGAGACTGTAAGCAACACCATTAAAGCTGTGCTCGGTAAGAATAGTTAGTTAGAGGCGCTTTATGTAGGCGATGAGCATTGTTGCATGTCAAATAGCTTGCACGGGTCAAATGAGGCGGCGTGGGCTTTGAACTCACCCGATCCAGTAGAAGACTTGAGCTGCCGCATATGTCTCGACGTTCTGGCAAGCAGCCATCATGACGAGACCAACGACCATGAAGAAGACTGTCAGCGCGAGGCCCTGAGGACGGCCCCAGATATCGAGTATCTTGGCGAGCGGTAGTTTTATGAGTGCCCCGATCAGCTGCGCAAACACATTGGTGGTGGCCGTGAGGCCGTGTTTGGAGAAGGAGCTCGTCACGTAGGCTGTAAGAGTGACGCCCATGCCAGAGTGCATGGAGTCTGCAAAGTAGACTATCCATATGCTTTTTGGGTTTCCTGGTCAGAACATATTCGGCCTCTCGCGAATGGTAGTTTCTCTCTTGTTTCCCGCCATCTATCTACAGGCTGACTGAAAGGGCGAATAACTCACAAAGCATAGGCGAGGTAGATGTGAAGACTGCTCCAGACACGGATGGTGGCTTCCATCTCTTCGACGCCCTTTTGCACATCGCCGGCTATGCCGGCGTCGTTGCCCGCGCCGATGACGCTGGACACGGACTCGGTGTCGTGGCCATCGGGCGGCTCAGAACCAAGTAAGGGCGACGCCTCGGGAAGCGAGCCATTGTGCTCTTCGCGCGCAAAGATTCTCGGCAGGCCCATGCTGTCATCCAGGCGAGACGGCACAAGAGCACCAACTTGTTGGCTGGGTGCGGTAGAGGTCTCTTGAAGAGCCTGGTCAAGGCCCGAAGAAATGATGTGGGCGGAGACGCAGCCAACTCCTCACGGAGAAGTTGTCAGCCCGAGTGCCCTACCCATTTTTAAAAAAGTATTGTTAGGTACTGCAGATTCTGGCTTGTAGTTAGTGAGTAGAGGAGTCCTGATCAGCAGTTTATCTTATCTGATCCTACGTTGCCCGAACGGGTCCTTCGTCGGAGCAGGCAAAGTCCGAGTCGCCCGCCGAGACTAGGGGACCTGATTTCACTGTCGTATCTTATCTGATCTTACGTGGGTTGTTGGTGCAGGACGGCCGAGTAGCTGTCGGAAATAGCGGCCTTGGTGACTTTCCCCTCATCGTTTGGTCCGATTTCGCATGTTAGGGAACAGACCTTGCTGGAAGCGTTTGGGAAACCGGGCGATGAAGGGATGAATTGTGGATGGCTGACGCGGGTGGCGGACTCTTTTTCAGCGCACCTTAACTGGCCTCCATTTGTTGGTCTCTTGCCTCTCTTGGTATTGTGCTTACCTTGCGTCCGAGCTTAGGTGAAGTTCTATGGAAGTCGCGAATATGACTGTCCTTTAACAGATTGCTCCTTGTATGCTCTATTGAGGAAATTCCTTTACAACGACCTTTTGGTTCTGCGCGGAAACTGTGTTTGACATCTTCTTTTTCTCCGTGGCCAAAATAGATAAATGAGTGGTATAGAAACATTGTATTCGTCATTCCTGAGTTGATGGCACTGCTGCTGTGCACTTGCGATAGTCTCTATTGCTTTCATTTGTGTATGTCTATTTAATGCCTTTTTTATCGTTGTTATTATTACATTGTAAAAATGCGTCTTATTTGCTCTTAATACACGTCTGACCATTGAGCTGTAGCAAGCAGCATAGAACTTGCTGCACTATTCGCGGATTAGGAGCAGAAAAATATAGTCTCCGACAGGTTGAAAAAAAAACGATACGCGGACTCGGCTTTGTGATTGCATTGTTGATAAGTGAACGCCAAGGTCGCTGGCACTTCATCTCGCGAGCATTAATTGCGACTCGTCTTTAGTTCATAGTCTGATGCATAACATCCTGTCTGTATTTTGCGCATCGTGCCAAGAGCTCGTCATGGGTTCCGGCATCGAGAATCTGCCCATGCTCAATAACGAAAATCTTGTCGGCCTTCATAATGGTCCGTAGCCTATGGGCAATGGTAACCACCGTGACGCGTCTTCTGCCCTGCTCGTCTGGCCGCATTAGACCCTCGAGAGTCTGCTCAAAGAGGCGCTCACTCTCCGTGTCCATTGCGCTGCTAGGCTCGTCGAGTAACAACAGACGCGGCTTGCGTATCAGCGCGCGGGCAATGCAAAGTCTCTGTTTCTGCCCCCCGGAAAACACCTGAGAGCCCAATGGCCCGCAAGGCGTCTCGTATCCCTTGGGAAGACCCTTGACGGTGTCGTGAATGTTGGCCATGCGCGCGGCATTCTCAATCTCAGCCGGGCTTGCATCCTGTCCGTTGCGACTGCCGAGATTGATGTTGAACGAGAGTGTGCCTGAGAACAGGGTAGGATCTTGCGGCACGAAAGCAATATCGTCCCAGACAGGTAGCTGCTCTTCCTCGTCGTTTGTATCGTATCCTGCACTGTTCTCATCGCCGTCGCCTACGAACTGGCGGCGTCGGCCCAAGTCGTAGCCGTCGAGGGCCACTTTGCCCCCGGTAGGCTTGTAAAGCCCGCCGATCAGGGACACGATTGTCGATTTTCCAGCACCGCTGGTACCAACAAATGCGGCAAAGGTACCCGCTGGAATCTCCAGAGATAGGTTTTGCAAGACACGAGTATTGGGGCTGCTCGAGTACGCGAAACTCACATTCTCGAGCGAGATGGCTACACCAGCTGCCGCGCCAGTAACACCAGCATGAGAATTAATCTGCTTCTCACTGTCTTCGCTGGTAGACTGCGACTCATGCCGTAGACGGTCAGTGTCACCGTCCGGGCAGATGAGACCGAATACCCGCCGTGCAGCCACGACTGCCTTGGTGACATCCGGACTCAAGCTAAAAAGCTGACCACTGGTTTGCGCAGCGGACAAAAGAGACACCAGACTGATGTAGAAAGCAGTCTGCGAAATCTCACCGCGGGAGATGAGGCGGCCACCCCACCAGAAAGCCAGCGCCTTCACTAAGCTGCCGATGCTGAAAGCTCCGGCTAGCCAGAAGTTGCCGTACGCGATAGACTGCAGGGTCGCCTTGTATGGTTCGCCAAGCGACCGATGAAACCTGTTGAGAACATCGTCCTGCAGAGAAAAGGCAGTGACAGTCTTGATCTGGGAGACCGATTCCGTGGCAACAGACACGGAATTAGCGAACGCTTTGGCATGTCGCGCCGCGAAGCGTGCCTGGAGGCTCAGTCTGAAGAACCCAGAAGCGAAAATGAGGGGCACGCAGGCAGTCAGCACAAGGGATATTTTCCACGCGACGACGTTGGCGAGGATGATGCCGCCGAGCAACGTCACGAGAACAGAAACAGACACGCCCAAAATGGTCCCGGTAAGCCCACTCATGGCCGTTGCGTCGGCAGTAAAGTAGGCAATTAGGTCTCCGTGTGTCCTGTCGCCGCCTTCGTGCCAGTGCAGGTCGCGGCGAAGCAGGGCGCGCAGGGTGTATCGGCGAATGTTATTGACCAGCCGGTCTGAGACATAGCCGAACGCGGCTGCGGAGAGCGAGCTGGCCAGAAACTCAACAATGGCGAGCAGGAAGAAGAGAAGCCCGAAGAGAGACGCGCCACGGCGAACATCGGAGGGCGCTCGGCAAAGAGTCAAGTTGTTCACCGCGTTGCCAAAGATGACAGCCTCGCCAGCATGCGCTCCACCGACGATGACGGAGGCCAAGAGTCCGGCGATTGCGGCGACACGGTGTCGGCTGCGGTCGATCTTCATCAGATGGAAGAATACGGAAAAGGTCCCCATTTTTGCTTCTGGTTTTGCTGATTGTCCCTCTTGTGCCTCGGCTTGTACTTGCGCGCCGAGCTTGTTGTCGGGCGTCGTTAGAGAGTTTTCCTGGGTGGGTTGGACTGACGTAGCATGACTTTTCTCTGACACAGAGTACTCCGAGAATTTGGGGGAGATTGTATCTTTAGCCTCATCTGTAGTCTTCATGGCCTGAGACTGAACCATCGACGCAAACACAGCATCCGCAGCCATGAGGGTCTCGTAGCTGCCCTGTTCGAGAACCTTACCCCCCGGTCCCAGTACGACAATGTTGTCAGCCCTTTTCACCGTGCTCAGTCTATGTGCTACGCAGATAATTGTCCTCTCCCCAGGCAGATTGTGGATGGATTCCATGATCTGCGCCTCGGTGCTAGAGTCGAGGGCGGCGGTGGCCTCGTCAAGAATTAGAATGGAGGGTGACCTGATTAATGCCCGTGCAAGGGCCACGCGCTGCTTCTGACCGCCGCTCAGCTGCGAGCCACCAGCACCGACAGATGTGGCCAGTCCGTGGGGGAACTTGTCGAGAAAGCTATCTAGGCCCGCCTCGGATGCAGCAGCTCGAATCATGGAAACGAGGTTCAAAAGCTGCGGGGATTGCGCCGCAGCGAGGCTATCCATGTCGCCCCCATCTAAAGCTTTGTCGGCGAGTGCTGAGAGATAGCCTCCGATGACTAGGCGACGCAGAGGCTCATGTTCAGGAATGGAAGAGCCTAGTAGACCATGCGCAATGTTTTCCATGAGGGAACGATCAAAGAGCACGACGTCTTGTTCAACGTAGCCGATGTGACCCCGCATCGATCTCAAATTGATATCGCGTACGTCGTGACCGTCTATGAGGACGGAGCCTTCCTGAGGATCATAGAAACGCTGGGTCAATGCCGCAAGAGTGGACTTGCCGCAGCCTGAGCCACCGACGATACCAGTCATCTTGCCAGCCGGGAGGAGCAGGCTGAAGTTATTGTGTACTGTTGTTTCGGGGCGACTCGGGTAGCAGAACGAGATATCGCGGAACTCGACCTGGCCTTGCAGCTTAGGTAGTACGAGGCCATCGGCTCGGTCGGACGAGTCAATCTGCGGCTGCCGATGGATCGTCTCGAGGATTTTGTCTGCTGCACCTGATGCTGCGGCAAATATGGACGTAAAGGGCGCGACTTGGCTGATGATGTATGATGCTGCCAGAAAACCACTGTTAGCTTACGAGTCTTGATAGAGAACATCAGGTACTCAGCCGACTTGCCGTCAATGAGCGTCATCATGACCGCGTATACAGCACCCAGGGTAATGCCAGAGCCTGTTTCGATTGTATGGGCAACCTGCCTTCCTCCTGCGTAAATGGCCAGAGCATTGGCAGAGAAAGCAATGAAGTAAAGCAGGCCCATCTGAATAGCGGCAGCGAGCGTCTTGCCCGTGGCCGGTCTCTTTGTCGCGGCGAGATTCTTCTCAAAGATGCGCTGGATCTTGTCGTTCGCGCGGAAAGCTTTAATCAGTCTCATGTTCGATATAGACTCGGATGCCACCGCGATGGCCGGCGCCAGAGTCTCCTCCACCTGGCCTCTGTACTTTTTGGAGAAGCGCCCGCCCAGGAGGGCCATGAGCATGAAAGCCGGGACCATGCTGGCAAGCATTCCAGCCAGCGGTGCGTCCAGCGTGAACGAAACGATGTACGCGGCACAGAAATAGGAGATACTCTGGATTACGATCCCGACCTTTTCCGATACGCCTGACTGTATCGTGGCGAGATCGCTGTCCAGTCTGGCGGCAACCTCACCCGCGGGACAGCTCTCGAAAAAGGCAACCTCTTGCTTGAGGAGAGACTGCAGGTAAGCATAGCGATGACGGCGAACGAGGCGCTCGCCAAAGATGGTCCACGAGCTAGTAGAAACATATATGAGGATGAAGTTGGCAATGGTGATGTACACTGTGAGGAGGACCCTGCTCGACACGGCATGCTGCTGAGAGTCTACTGGCTGCTGTTGACTTTGTGCGCAGGAGGCGCTGCTTAATTGATCAACCAGCTGGCCAAAGACCATGGACATGATGGGGAATGGCACTCCGGCGGCAATTGAAGAGAGCGTTCCGAACACAAGCAGCGCATAGTCCAGAGGCTTTGGGTTCACGGAGACTAGCAATCGAAGGTAGCTGAAAGCCGACTGGGACGGCTATGGAGAGGTTATTAGCATTGTGACGATATCATGCAAGATGAAGCATCGCAGAACACTCGTTCCAACAGAACATCTTGATCATACCTTTTTGCTTGACATCTTTTCCGCCATGGCCGCGACTGCCCAATATGCAAGAAGGCACAAAGACGCGCAATTCGGCAAACGATCGATGGTCACTGCGGTACACCAGTGCGCCGCTCTTTCTCTCTTACGATCGTGATGAGTGTGTCAGATGCTTCGATTGATTTTACAGAGCTGAATGCAGGGCATGCGCGACCAAAATTGTGGCCGGAGACGGGGGCTCGGCATCATGAAAGATGGAGTTGGGCCCCCACCTGTGTGTATTGTTTTGCCAAGTAATGCCGGCGTTCGTTCCCTTTTCCGTGGCTTAATTTAGCTTGCTATAGCTACCCTCCTTTGACTGATCGGCTCTCGACTCGCACACAATAACGTGCAATAAGAGTTTCGGCCGGGCCCTGCTGCTGGCTAGGAGGCCGGCCCAGTACGGACCTGGAGGAGACCCCGCATCGTTAGCCAATCAGCTACCGGGGGCTCCACCACGGAGCGGATCTGATAAGTCGCTCGTCATCAGATAAGAAAAATTTTCACCGGCTGATGACGGATCTGATAAAGACTTTTTCCATCAGATTAGAAAATTTCACCGCTTGTTGTCGGATCAGATAAAACCGCGCACGATCAGATAAAAACAAGCCCCCATCGGTCGCGCTGCCACCCACTGATCCATCTCTTCGAGGTATCGGCCGAGGCAGTCCCGCTCAGCCCCTCCAGTTAGTCGCAAGTAGGACGACGGAGGGACTGCTTCATTCGTCTAAAACAAGTGGCTGCGATGATGTACCGACGGCAGACGAATTAAATTGTGTAGATGCGGTTCCGGTAGCGGCCACACGTCACAGGTTGGAGGTGGCTGGTATGGCATCTCCGAAACTGGCCGAGGGATGGCCAGCGCCTGGTAGTGCATGCCCCGAGGTGCACGCACGGTGGCCGAGATCACGTTTGATAGGTTGGAAGTAAGGTTTGTCTGATATTAGAGCTCGCACGTCAACGTAACGGTCATGGATGGTCGGATAAAATAGACGCTCCTAAACACCTGCCTGCATCACATACACCATAGGTAGTCGCTTCGATCTCGACGAGATTCTACAACCAGCATTCCTTCGGTCGCCATGAATCAGTCGGGTACCACTCGCTTCACGCCTCTGCACTGCTTTCAGAGGTTGGAGACGAAGCAGTCGAAACGAGACCACGCCCGCTACCACATTCTCAGCGGGGAAATTGGATCTTTGCAGCAGGGCCGGGAAGAGACCCTCAGACAATTCGCGGGATTCGTGCTGGACCTTGTTGGTGAAGACGAGATATCAATCGACTTTTTTGCTCGAAATGTCGGCGGCGTTTCTAGCATTCCAGACTATGGCAGCATCTGCGCCAGGAGGGTCGAAGCCGAGCGCACCAATGGCGACAATGATCAAGCGCTATCGCCGAGCTTCACGGCATCTTCACAGCAGAGCGACTCTGACTTCGGCATCATTTTGCTCGGACGAGACGAAGAGAATAATTCGGACTTGTTTTCGGCTAAGCCACTACTCGTCGTTGCCCACGGGATGACCAGATATTCACTGCGTCTTGCCCGCGACATTGTGCCAGAGCCCTTTCTCCAATCTCTAGCATTGTCTTTCCTCTCACACATGGGCTGGTCGCAGAATCATCAATCACCGCACAACAGATCATTTCCACTTTCTAAAGGCCCATTACTCCCGGATAAATCTGTCCTGAACCACCCACCCCTGCCAGGCCCTCCAGATTTCGAGCACCAGCTTGGCCTTCCGACGAGGCCCGCTCAATATGAATCATGTATTTTGCACCATGCCTTTCAAGCAAGGACCCAGGAAAAACCCGAAAAAGTAGCCGTGGAGTTTCTAGCCGCCACCGGACGAGTCAAGTTTACCTACCGAGAGCTGGACGTCATGTCTTCTATCCTGGCGGAGAAGATCCTGCAGAGTGTCGCTCCCGCTGCGGGTCGAGATGATGAGATCATAACGGTCGCCTTAAGTACCTCTGTAGAGCTGTATATTTCCTGGCTGGGCGTTCTCAAAGCTGGCTGCGTGGTGTCGCCGGTCCCGACCGATTGCCCTCGCGAATTGTTGCAGCACATGACCGGCGTAACCAGCTCCAAGCTCGTACTTGGCTCCCCCGAGACCATTGCGCAGTTCCGAAATACAATGGGAGATTCTTCTAGTTTTACTTTCATCGATGTTTCGGCCATCACAAGCCAAGCCAGCGATACGCTGTCACCAAATCTTTTGCCCTCAGTAAAGGTGTCCGAATACGACACCGCCTACATTCTTTTCACGAGCGGGTCGACGGGCAAGCCGAAAGGCGTTCAAATAACACATCATGCGGCCGTCTGTGGAGTTGCCGCACACATCGCAGCCGCACCGCGTTCGTTTCGCGCAGGACCAGCCAGTGTGCGCTGGTTTCAGATTGCGGCTCCGACATTTGACCCGTCAGTCGTGGAGATCTTTGTCACCCTTTCAATCGGAGGTACGATATGCTCGTGCGACAGGACTACGATGCTGACGGATGCCGAGTCCGTGATTGATCAACTCGACGCGAATATTACTATGACGACGCCGAGCTTGGCCTCGTTGCTGCGACCTGAAAGGGTGCCGAAGCTCCGCGAACTCTGGGTCAGTGGGGAGATGCTGAGACAGGATGTTGCGTCGAATTTTGCCTGCGATGGCGATCGATCGGCGCAAGCAGAAGCGGCGGCTGCAGACACAGAAACGAATATGGTCAATGGATACGGACCGACCGAAGCTACAATCTGCTGCACATTAGACGCCAGAGTTTCCGTCCATCACCGGATGTCCCTCATCGGCCCGCCTCTGCCGACATGTTCAATAATCATCCTGGATTTGTCTACAGCAACAACGGCTGTTCCTCTAGGCTTTGTCGGCGAATTAGCCGTCGGCGGGCCGCAGCTCAGCACTGGGTATCTGAAGAACCCCGACAAGACAGCGGCCGCCTTTGTTGACGTTGAGCCGTACGGCAGGCTGTACAGGACAGGTGACAAGGCACGCATCATTCTGGGCCCGGATGGCGCTCCTCAGGTGGAGTTTCTGGGACGACTCTCATCGGACCAGATCAAAATCATGGGCAGGCGCGTTGAGCTTGGAGAGATTGAGGAAAACCTGAAGAATCCGCTCGTGGCCGAAGTCGCCGTCGTGGCACTAAAATCTGGTAACGACGACAAGAATAAACTTCAGCTTGTGGCTGTCGTATCTGCGAACGGCCACCAGGCAAAGGAAGAAATATTCGCGCGATGTAGTCAAAGGGCTCGAGACGCGCTGCAGCCACACATGCGTCCATCTTTATATTATCTGATTGAGAAGCTGCCTCGTCTGGCCAGCGAGAAGAGCGATCGGAAAGCCCTAGCTGAGCTCTGCTCATCACCATATGAGTCGGGGCTGACGTTACTCAACAGCGAAGACGAAGCTACGGAAAAATCAGCGACCACCGAAGATTCGACCCCGATGCTGAAAAGTGTTGTCGAGGCCGTCGCCCGGGTGGTGCCCGTGCAAGGAACCGATATCACGCCCACAACTACTCTCCTCTCACTGGGAATCGACAGTTTGCGCTCTGTGAAACTTCTTCAAGTCTTCCGAGAGCTGGGTATCAAAGGACTACAAGTTACAGACGTACTTAACTCGCGCAATCTCGGTCATCTCAACGCCAAGGCTCAGCAACGGATGTCCGACTCGAGTCAGTTGGTTGTTGACGAATCATCTTCCCTGCAGAAGCTTCTCGACGAGTTTGAGAAAAGGAATAGGGACCAATGCATAAAGTCGCTGCCGTACAATGAAGAAAGCATAGAGTCTATTTTACCAGTAACCACTTCCCAGGCCTTCACCTTATCGTCTCATCTTCTCACCACCAACACGGATAGCTGTCAACATACTCAAAACTTGAAAGCCTATATCCAGCACAGCGTTTTCCATGTCAAGCCAGAACTTGACACCAAGACCATTATCAGTGCCTGGATACGTGTTTTGTCGCGCTACGATGTGATGAGAACCGTCTTTGTGCCAGTCGATGACGATCTTGCCCCCTTTGCTCAGTGCATCATCACGGCAAGCCATCCCGCTGTCGTGATTGAGCCGCAGGTATATAATGCAAACTGCGAAGATGAAGTGGATAAAATCATCAACAATATCAAAGCTGCTGCCGGAGACGCCATGAACATACACGAACCACCGAGACGTTTGTCCATTGTGCATACTCCAACTCGAGTCATCATCGTTTCCACCATGTTGCATTCAATATTTGATGGTGGCTCAGAGAATGTGATATGGGAAGACGTCGAAAGAGAGTATTCGGGCCAATCGGTCATCAAACGCACCGGCATTTCTACAGCGGTAGCCAGACACTTCTCACAACAGCGAGACGAAGCGGCGAACTACTGGCAGTCGTACATGAACGGACTAAACTCTCCTTCATTCCCCTGTCTTCGAAGTACAATTCCAGGAAAGGAAGAAGCTGGTTGTGGTGGATTGAGCTTCATCTCGAATCTGTCATTGGACTTTGTCACTACACAAGCCGCATCACTTCAATGCTCCCCATTATCCATCTTCCAGGCAGCTTGGGCACATGTTCTGTTTATTTACACAGGCGAACGTGACATTGCATTTGGAAATGTTGTCTCGGATAGGTTCACTGATGAACTGGCTAATTGTTCTGCCGCTTTATTTACTGCTCATCCTTTCCGAGTCACTCTGGGTGATGCCAACGACGAGAAGAATATTGATGTTCTGCTGAACGCGACAGAACAAGCCGCCTCAAATCTCTCTCATCTTCACACACCGATCACGCGGTCGCAGTATGACACTACACTTGCGCTGCAAATGTATCTCAATACCGGCAAAGGCATGTCTTTATATGAAAAGGTTGATCACCCCGGCATGCAAAATGATCAGGCAGTCATGATAGAGATATACCCACATGTTTCTGGTATGCTTGAATTCAAGGCCACATATCAGTATGCGCTCCTGGACGAAGAAGCGGCAAAGGCTATGCTTCAAGACCTCGCAGAGGTCATCGAGGTTATCGCGCAAAATCCTCAGCGACCGTTTCTTGCTCCTCTTCCCAGCGCAACTCAGGCCCTCGGAAAAGTTGAGTCAACAAACGACAAGGTGCCAGAATTACTGCATCAATGTGTTACTGACACGGCCAAGAAGTCTCCGGCGTCTGTGGCCGTGGCATTCTATGACGACTTAAATGCAGACGGTCCTAAAGCTTCGCTGACGTATGCAGAGCTCGATCATAGATCTGACCTTGTCGCTTCGTTTCTGATAAGTCGCTCAATTGACAAAGCCGCCGCCTTGGTTGTTCCCATTTGCATGGAGAAGTGCCTCGAGCTCTACGTCGCGGTGTTGGGCACAATCAAAGCGGGAGCTGCTTGGTACCCCGTTGATCCAAGTTATCCGGCTGCGCGCCAACTGCTTCTCATCGAGAAAGCAAACGTAGATTTCGTGTTCTCGAGCGAAGCCACCTCTACGAAATTATCCACTATTCTCCCTGCCTCATTTGAGTCTATCAACATCGCAGATCTCGCGGAAAACAATACTAGCGCTGCGTCAATGTCTGCTAGCTCTGTTTCAGACACACTGGACAAGAAGAAAGTTCAAGGATCTGACGTTGCATACGTCATTTTTACAAGCGGTACAACCGGAACACCGAAAGGCGTTCCAATCTCGCATGAGTCGGCCAGCATGGCGATAGATTCATTTCTGCAACGACTCAATGTTGACTTGACTGGAGATGACGTCAAGTTCATACAGTTTGCGAATTACACATTTGATGCATTTGTACAGGATGTGTTTGCCGCTTGGAAACTCGGCGGAACGCTCGTCTCAGCTTCGCAAGAGATTCTTCTCGGCTCGTTCGTTGGCTTGGCTAACAAGGTACACGCAACACATGCCTCAGTAACACCCTCGTTTGGAAGCACGATAGACCCTCGAGACTTGAATACCCTGCGGGTCATTACAATGATAGGCGAGATAATGCCTCAAGCCGTTGCGAACGCGTGGGTTTCATGCATGAATTTGTGCAATGTGTATGGCCCTGCCGAAGCGGCTATCAATGTCACCATCAATAATATAAGTCCAATCTCACGGAGTCGAAACATCGGGACCGCTCTTCCGGGGGTCGGCATCTTCGTCATGGATCCTGAACAAGCAGTAATGAGGCATGGCGTCGGGGAACTTGTTATATCTGGCGCGCAGCTATCTCCAGGATACTGGAAGATTGAGGGCGGCAGAAACGACAAGTTTAGGTGGAACGACGCGTTGCAATGTCGTGTATATCACACAGGTGATTACGCCCGTCAACTTGTTGATGGAAGTTTTGACTTCATTGGTAGAAAAGATGATATGGTCAAGATTCGGGGCATGCGGGTAGAGATGGGGGAGATTTCGTCGGTATGCTCAGCTGGCCATGAATCAGTCGTTCATGCAGAAGTTCTGCAGACTGTGCTTCCCACATCCGATGAGTTGTCACTTGTATGCTTCATTGACTGCGATGTCGAATCAGCATCAGGGCACGATGAGCCATATTTGTTGAAAACGAAAGACGCGCAGGAAATAGCACATTCAGTGAAGCGATATGCCAGCATTCAGCTGCCACAGCACATGATACCTGATGTGTTTGTTTCTTTGAGGGCATTGCCTCGAAACCAGGCGGCTAAGGTAGACCGAAAAAGACTACTAGCAGTTCTCGCGAATGAGTGGTCTCCGGACTCGGCACAGGTCGAGGAAATTGGCGACTTGAATAAAGAGTGGTTGGAGGAGTATAGATCTGTCCTTGATAGGCTGCGAAGTGTTTCTAAGATCTCACTATCGTCTCTATCGCCAAGTACAACTCTGGCACAGATTGGTATCGACTCTATTGGCGCCATAAGATTGAGTTCGAAGCTGAAAATAGACGGGTACGACATGTCAGCAGTACAGCTGCTGGACTGCGTGACAATTGATGATCTGATTGCTCACTTGTCTATCCAGAATCAAGGTAGCACCAACTGGAAGCGAGCAATTTTCGATGATTACGACCAAAAATGGAATCCACTCGTCTCGAATTACCTAGGGAAAGATCCAAGTCATTTCTATACACTCCCCACCACAGTTTTTCAGGATGGAATGCTGATAGAAACACTCAAATCGCCTCTTCTTTACTGGGGAAGCTTCTCGTGGAGTTTGTCCCCAAATGTCGATATTCAAAGACTGCGCAGAGCCTGGAAACAAGTATGCAAATCCCACGATATCCTTAGACTCAGTCTCGTACCGACGGCGCTTCTTGTACATCAGGCGACAGCCGAGGATTCTGGACCGCTGCCTATGTTTGTTCAGGTGGTAGATGACCAAGTCAAAATTGATTGGGAAGAGCTGGCAAATAAATCTACAGATTTGACCAAGACAGTGAAGGATATTTGCGCCAAATTTGCCGTTGGCCAGCATGGCAAAAACTTTTCCAGCCCACTCTGGCAGGTGAAGGTCATTTCACAGCAAAACCAAAAGACAATGGTTTTGATCATTCACCACTCATTATATGACGGCGACATGATTCGTCATCTCATGGACGACGTCGCGAGCGCCTATAGGTCAGATAAAGCGCTACGTGAGCGCTGTCAATTGGCAGAGGCCATCAGCAGACTGATGATTCGGAATGATGGAACAGACGCTTCAAAGTTCTGGGACGAAGCACTCGAGCCTTTCTCTCAGATCTCCAGCTCCGTCGATTCCTCGTCGGAGCTTAGCAAGTCTTCTACCAAGCAAATTCGCCACCGTACCATGGAAATGAAGGCAACCTTTGCGACATCTAAGCTTGCGGTGTTAGCTAGACAATTCGGAGCAACATCCTTGAGTCCGCTTTTCCGTGTCGCTTTCGGATCCATACTCGCGGAGTACTGCGAGCTCGAGAGTGTATTGTTCGGCGAAGTTCGTTCTGAGAGGCTTTTCAACTCACGGCTGGTGGATGCCATGGCTCCGTTGTCAGCAACGTATCCCGTACCCTTCATTCCTACTGGGCGCCTGGGAGAGTTGATCACGAAACAACAAAGTTTGGTGATTCAAGGCATTCGATATGGAGCTCCAGGGTCGAATGATTTACGTAGAATCCTTGGGAAGGTCTCGGGAGAAGCGTTGTACTTTGCCATGTTCGTCTTGCACCCGCACATCCAAGGCGCGGAGGACCGATCCCGACCTTGGGAGCAAATCCAAGATGAGTCATTGGACCCCGTCGTGGATCATGAATTTGCTCTCAACGTTTTTGAGCGATCTGATGACACGGTCATCCTGTCTTTGTCAGTCGATGAAACTCTGATGACGGCAAGTTTGCAGCGGCTTGTCCTACAGCAGCTGGATGCACTCGTGGTTTCTTTTGAGAAGGCAACCGCAGAGACAAGCATGGGTGACCTTACCGCTTATTTCCCCGACCATCTCATCGCCAAGTGCTCGTCTAACGTGGAAGCTCAATACCCTCCACAGGTTGGACCAACACATTTCATTGAAACCTGGGCTGAGAAGCACCCTGACTGGAAGGCCGTCGAAGTCGCGATAGACTTCCTGCCAGACGGCAAGATTGTTACAGAGTATTGGACATACAAACATTTCAACGAGACAGCTAATCAAGTCGCAAACTTGATCAAAGATCTCGGCGTCTCCGCTAAAGCCGTCGCCGTCTCCTTGGATCGTTCTCTACTTGCTTTCGCCGTCATAATTGGCGTTATTAAATCAGGCTGCACGTATGTTCCAGTCGAGACGTCGCTTCCTGCGGACCGCAAGGCTTTCCTTCTGCAGGATAGCAGAGCTGCCCTGGCATTCGGCTGCGATGATACTTTCAGCGATGTAGAAGTACCAACTGACGTGCTGCTCCTTGACACTAAGGATAAGTCATTTGAAGACCTGCTCGCTACGAAAGACACTGCAAATATTCGCAATGTAGCTTCAGCAGACTTTGATGCCTACGTACTCTATACATCTGGATCAACTGGTGTACCAAAAGGCGTTCGGGTAAGTCGGCAGAACTTGGCTGCTTTCAACGCTGCATGGGGTGAGCTCATTGGTAATGTATCTCCAAGCTCCCTAGAGCTAGGCGGTATTGGCAAGTTTCTCTGTCTTGCAAGTAGAGCATTCGATGTCCATGTGGGAGAAATGTTTCTGTCTTGGCGCTTTGGTCTCTGCGCCGTGACAGGCGAGCGTTTGTCAATGCTCGACGATATATCCCGGACTCTGAAAGAACTTCAGGTCACTCATATGGGTATCGTTCCTTCATTACTTGACCAGACTGGACTGATTCCCGATGATGCCCCTTTCCTTGTTTATCTTGGAGTAGGCGGAGAAAAGATGACAGCAAAAACTCAACAGATCTGGTCGTCGTCGAACCGTGTCAGCCTAGTAAATGCCTATGGTCCAACTGAAGCCACGATCGGCTGCGCTGCAGGTAGACTATTGCCAGACTCTGACACGCGATGCATCGGGCATCCTTTGGGAGATAGTGTTGCGCATGTCTTTATCCCTGGGACAAATACTCACGTCAAGAAAGGAATGGCAGGTGAATTGTGTTTCGAGGGTAGTCTGGTTGCCAACGGTTACCTGAACCGACCGGACGCGAAAGGATTCTGCGTCGTCGACGGCCGCAGGATCTATAGAACAGGAGACATTGTTCGAATCGAAGCAGATGAATCGATATTGTTCCTGGGGCGAAAGGACGAGCAGGTCAAGGTTCGAGGACAGAGGCTAGAGCTCGGTGAAGTGTCCGAGGTCGTGCGATCCCTGTCGCCGGCTGACATTGATGTTGCAACGCTTCTGCTAAAACACCCGCACTCAGCTAAACAATTCTTGGTCACCTTTGTATCTGCTTCCGGTGCTTCCAAGAAGGCACAGCTTGAGTGGATCAACGAAAACCGCCACGAAGGCCTTCGTGAGGCTTGCGGCGAGACTCTGCCGGCCTACATGGTCCCTGACCTCATCATCCCTATAACGTTCATGCCACTCCGAGATACATCGGCGAAGACAGACGCGAAAGCCCTAGAGAAAGTCTTTTGCGGCATCTCACTTGGCAAACTATTTGGGGAAAAGACATTCGAAAATGATAGAAACAATGACTCAAAGCCATCAAGGGATTTTACTGCGCACGAAAACGATATCTTAGTAGTCGTTCGAGGTATCGTGGCACGAACGGAGAACACTGGAGTTAGTCCCGATACTGCGATATTCCAGCTTGGCCTTGACAGTATTTCCGCCGTTAAGCTGTCGTTTACGTTGAGAAAGCTGGGCTATTATATGCCCGTGGCACAGCTTTTACAAAACCCGAGCATCGCAGACCTATGCTTGCAGCTCCGCAAAAGTAAGCCCGCGCAGAGTAGCCGAGCGGAAACGTCGGAGATGATAGACAAACGCTTTGCGAATCTCGAAGAAGAAACTCGTCAATATCTAGCTGGCCACGATACTTTGCAAATTGAGTCCATTCGGCCGTGTATGCCGCTGCAAGAGGTGCTTGTAGCACACACTCTGACCCATGAATACGAAAACGAGACAGAGTACGTCAATCATATGGTCTTTGAGCTAGAGAAGGGAGTTTCGGTGGATCGAGTCAAGGGTGCATGGAATTTGGTGGTACAGAGCAACGAGCTGCTGAGAACGTGCTTCCTGAAGCGTGAAAATGACATTGTGCAGCTCGTTGTCAAATACCAACAGCCTATGAATCCTTGGAGTCACATTGAAGGGGAGCCAGAAAAACTCAACGAGAGACTGCAGTCATACAAGAAGAATGTTGCCGCCGATATTGTGTCAAATATTGAGAAACTCCCGCCGATTCGATTCACCACTGCCTCATGTCAGGATGCTAGATCGACACACAAGCCAACAATGCTCATGATCTCAGTCCACCATGCCCTCTATGATATGGCTTCAATTGGTATGATTTTTAAAGATTTCAATACTGCATACAGGGGTCAGTTACTGGCGCAAAGGCCTCCTCTTCTACCTTTGTTGAAATACATTGCAACAAATCAGAACAACGAGGGAAAAACTAGAGACTACTGGCTGAATATGTTTAAAGGCTTTGATCATGACTCACAAGACGTCCCACTTCCTAAGAAGCGAAGGTCTGCGGCCATAGCTTTCAACATGACTCTGTCAGAAATGGAGGGGCTATGTTCACAAAGAAACACGACACTGGCCGCCCTCGCTCAGGCGGTATTTGCATACGTCTTGGCACAAACGCTACATCGTGATGATTTGGCTTACGGTGTGGTGCTTTCAGGGCGGTCAGTTGACGTGTCGGACGTCGAGATATTGGCGGCACCATGCATGTCTACAATTCCTCAACGACTGCATCTGGGTACCGATGGACGAACAGTGCCCGAACTCATCTCAGCAGTCCAAGATAGATTGTTCAGTACCATGGAATATCAGTACACGTCTTTGAGGTCTCTATCAAGGTGGCTGGGAGTCTCTGGGCCTCTGTTTTCTAGCCTCTTTTCTTTTAACCGAACAGGAGTTTCAGCAAATGATGAACACGAAGAGCCAGAGGTTTTGAAACGTGTCGATGACGAAATGCTGCTCGACTTTGCGCTGGCTTTAGAGTGTGATGCAAACACAGCCACGGACACTTTGACGCTGCAGACAAGCTCAACAGTGTTCGATACCGCCGAGGAGCTGAAGAGCCTCATCAAACGAATGCATTCTGTTATGACAGCCTTTTTGAACAGTGAAGATGAAGAAATCAAGAGAGACGCTTCATTATTGAGTAAGAAGACGAATGGAGCGAAGTCTGAGGTAGAAGATGGCAGCAGATGGTCGTCGTTGGAATTACAAGTTCGAGATGTCGTCGCCGCCTTTGCGGATATCTCCCCGACCGAAATTCGAAAGCAGACGGCTTTTATAAAGTACGATATTGATTCCGTCACAACAATCAGGTTTTCGAAGATGCTTCGACAGAGCGGGTTTCGGGTCTCTGGTGCAGATGTACTAAGAAACCCAAGCATTGCGAAGCTGGCGAGCTATATTGAACTGAGCGATGAAGTCAACCGCACGAACCTAATCTCGAAGGCATCCAAGCCTACAGCGGCCGAGATCTGGGATAAAAACATGCTGTTCGGAATTGTTGCAGATGATGTTGTCGCTGATGTCACTCACGTTTACCCTCTGACACCGCTTCAAGTAGGCATGATCACGGCTACAGTGATGATGGATCCTCAGCTGTATTCGCATCACCACGCAATTGAATTGCCGAAAGAGACGAGCATACCTCATATAAGATCTGCATGGCAGTCCCTTCTCTTGAAGCATGACATTCTAAGAACTTCTTTTCATGAAGTCGACCGTACCGGTTCGCAGCTTGTCGGTGCAGTGCATCAGATACCAATCCTAAACTGGACTGAAACCACTACCTCAGGGTCTATACAGACAATCATCAATGACATAGCACGGCATACAAGATTCAGAGATATGTCATCTTTTCAGAGACCTCCGGTCGGTGCGACAGTCATTAAAGGGGAAGAGCAGCTGGTGATGGTCGTTTCTTTGCACCACGCAACATATGACGGCATCTCCATTGGGTTCATTATGCGAGATCTCTGGGCAATTATACATGATCTTCAGGTGCCGAATAGAAAACCGTTTCATGAGATGGCGACGGAGATATGCCGCGCGTCCTCGATGTCCGTTCCGTTCTGGGTAAATAGCTTAGCAGGCTACGAGGGTGTCGCACCCCATCACCCTGCAGCTGCCCAGGATACCGTTACGGGACGAACAGTCATACTCACGCATGATGTTTCTACTTTGGAAAATTGGTGTACGGAACGGGGAATCACGGTCCAGACTATGTGTCAATTGACCGTGGCCAAAGCTGTGGCGGCACGCTCGAAAAATAGAGACGTCGTCTTTGGTCAAGTTCACGCTGCAAGGCTAGTTTTGCCAGGAGCAGACGAAGTAGCTGGGCCGATTCTTAACACGGTGCCTCTCAGAGTGTGCTTCAAGGAAGATACATATACCAACAACGACCATTTGCGCATTTTACAAAACTTCCAAGACAGTTCGATGGATCATCTGCATGCCGCCCTTTCTGACATTCAACAACTCTGGAGAAAGGGCCATGACTACGAAGGACAGCTTTTCGAGACTCTTTTCGTATTTGGTAAAGGCGAGGATGTAAATAACACAACAGGTCCTCTGCCGTTTACGCCTCCAGGCGCAGAAGATACCCTACCACCGTCTCAGTACGATCTCGTTGTCGAGATGCATCAGAAGAATGACGGTAGTCTCGAATTGCAGGTTTACGCCAAATTTTCGGGTAACGCCTTAGATCACTTGATACAGCTACTCTTGGAAAGCTTTGAGAGTATACAGAAACGCCCTGACGAACAAGCTCTCAACTCGCCCATTTCACTAGCTCAACTTCCTGCTCCGGGACAAGTCCAAACCAAGGCAAAATTACCCACTGCTGCGTTTGATGCAGAAGCTACTAGCCGCTACCTCGAGCCCCTGATTGGCGTTTTGTCTAACGTGGTGGAAACACAGACTACAGACATGTCCACACAGACCAGTATATTCTCTCTCGGTGTCGATTCCATCGTGGCAATCCGCGTGGCGGCAGCCTGCAGGCGAGCTGGAATACCACTGACAACCATGGATATTATTCGCAACGCAACGTTTGGAAAGCTATGCGAGGTCGCATTTGCAAAGGGCGCAAGCGACACATCCAAAGAAACACAAGACGGCAGCGATGTCACAACTATGTTGGTCGATGCCGAGACAAGACAGTATGTCGCTTCCAAACTCGACAGAAAAGAGGCCGATATTCAAGACATACTACCTGTGCTTGCTGGCCAAGAGCTCCATCTCGCGTTGTGGCTGGACTCCGGGAAGGCGATGTACGAGCCAACTTGGGTGTTCAGAACGAGAGACGAGTTGGACACGGATCGGTTACGGAATGCCTGGATGTCTCTAGTTGAAAGGAATGATGCACTGAGAACTTGCTTTGCTGAGAAAACCCCCACAGCAGTGTACCAGGCAATTCTGAAACCCAACAATGCCGCTGCAGCAAGAACCTTTACTGTGTCAAAGTTGCCGGAAGGCATTAATTTACAAAACTTTGTCAAAGCAGAAGTCTCGAAGCTCTATCGGACCCCTTCTACATTGTATGAACCTCCAGTCCACTTTTGCCTCGTGCAAGGAGGCGACCAGGGTAACGCCGTTCTACTGCGGCTGCATCATACGCTTTACGACGCTTGGAGCATCGGCATTCTTCTCGATGAGCTTACCAGCTTGTACAGTGGCGCAAAGCAGGATCCTGTACGTTTGAGCATTCCGCACTTTGTTCAGTACACAGTTGGAAGGTTCGACGAGGCAAACGAGAGAAAGTATTGGACAGAAGCGCTTAGCCGTGGTGAGCGTACTATTGTGTCTGCCAAAGGCATCACAGAAAGCAACGCAACTCACCGCAAGAGGCCGTTCGTACATTTCGAATGTAGGGAGACGAGCGCGCCCGCTTTAGAGGCTGCGGCTCAGTCATACGGTGTCTCTTTGCAGTGTCTGATGCTTGCTGCCTTTGGAAGAATGCTGTCCGATGTTGCTCAAGTCGGCTCACCGACCTTTGGGTATTATACGGCCGGCCGAAGCGCAGAGATTGAAGGAATCGAGCGTCTTGCAGCTCCAGCCTTGAATATGCTGCCAATCTCTATTCCCGAGGAGCTGGCTAGCTCACGAGACACTAGCATAATACTTGCGGAGCGGCTTCGGAAATTGCAAGACACGCTCAATGCTCGAGCAGACTATGAGCAAAGTCGTCTGCGGGACGTCATTCGGTGGACGTCGACCGAAGACGGACTGCCTCCTTTCAATGCTCATCTTAACATTCTCTGGAACGACGAGTTGCTGCTCAAATCACAAGGCTCCTCCGACTCGCTTCTGAAACCGTGGCCCCTCGGCGTGCCGTCAGACTACGCTTCACTAGAGCCATTGCAGAACCAAAGCGCTGTTGATGGGCTCGAAACATCATTCATCCCGGCTAAAACAATATTTGTGGATGTTGGAAAGAGCTCGGAGACCTCGAATGTGGCCATTGGCGTCGGATGCGATGCATCATTGAGAGACGCAGGGGGTCTTCAGGAGATGGCGAGTGTATTTGCGAGACACTTGTCGGAGATGGTCGCGACCAGCTTGATCGAAAGAAAAGACTGATAAATTATGGTGAAAGATTTTGTTACGTTGTTTATGAAGTTTATATTCGTGTAAATTTATTTTTTAGTATTGTGTGAGATTCATTTCAGGTTTCAAAATATAGAACATACTGTGATCTTGATATTTCAACTGGTACCGCGGCAGAAACTCAACAGATAGATCTTGCTTTGGCAATATTGTGCTGGTCAGCGAATTGTACAAGGAAAAGTCCCCGAACAAGTGTTCGAAGCCTCGTCAGACATGTATTTAATTTTGCACTCATCATAATCAGAGGCCTACACTAAGCGGCGATCATGAAGCCTCTAAATCCCCAACGCCTTTGATATTTCTTGCGTGACCGATTCGAAGCTGCCCCCGAAGAGATTGTGCGGTTCTAGGCTTAGATGAATGTAGTGATACCCGTTTTTCACCTGATAGTTAGGCCCTCGAATCGCGCATCTCCGCAGCACAGCCTCCATATTTTCTCTCCTTTTTAGCTGTTTATAGTCGTGTTGCGTGAGGTTCGCACGCGCAAACTGTAATAAGAATGCTGCTATTCCCGTGGCAATGGAATTCGCGTATGAAGTGCTAGATAGGACCTTTGTACATTGCGACCTAGAGCTACCGGGGCAGAGCGCCGTTGGCCATGCTGAGCGAATACCTTCGCCAAGAGTCGCGATGTTAAGACTGCTCGGCTCCGCGGTTGGGCTGAAGGCGGAAGGGTTTCCGTATGAATCGGTGGAGTGCACGCAGATGACGTGTGGGCTGCTGGCTGGATAGGCCCGGCCGAGTCGACCACCGGCATTGGATGCGGCGGCGAACATGAGCACCTCGTTATATATCGCATGATCGATAGCCTTCTGTACCTCATCAAAGTCCGCAAAATTTGAAGATGGCCATCCAAACGACATGCAGATGATGTCAACTTTCCATCGATCGACGGCATACCTGATTGCCTACAAGATTTAAGCGGCTTGGACAGGGAAAGGAAGCTCGTTACTTACTTCCGCGATCACTTTGGCGTTAAGGCTCGAATCGTTTTGGTTGCTTATCTTACTTACGTATATAGCAGTGTCTGGAGCATAATCCATAACCAGACTAGTCACAAAAGTACCATGGCCATGAGAGTCTTGCACGTCTTCTCGGGGCTGCGAGTGAAAGTTCCGCACGTCTGATATAGCCTCTTCGCGAGCTTCAAAAGATAAATGAGATCTGTCGATACCGGTATCCAAGACTGCAACTCTTACTGGTTGCGCTGAAGCGTCTTTCGGCCGACTGCTCAAGAACTTGTCGTATACCTCCATGTATTGAGTTTTGAAGTATTGATACTTTGTATCACTGATAACGATAGAATCAGGATTTTTGTCATGATAGAAGTTCTCAGCGGCAACAGATCAAGACACAACAAGTCAAGAGCAGGTCACTCACTCATTTGAAGAGTTATTGCGGCCACCAGATTCATCGTCAAAAGACCGCATTGCGTCATATTGAGAATTTTTGCCTGACGCGCAATATTTCGAATGAGAATTGTTATACACAAATGTGCTAACCGGCGCGTCATTTGCTGATGAGCACATAGGAACCTGCATACGTGGCCCGAAGGTCCGCAGCGGTTGCGCCCCAACGCCACCGTTCCAGTTCTCCGACACTTCAGCAGACGCCGAGCTGTCCAGCTTAGGAGAGTGTAGAGTTCTCACAGCGATGTCAATCTTTTCCAAGGCAATGTCGGGGAACCCGTTAGTCAAATGGTCTTGTAGTGGGCGGACGACAGACTCGTATATTCGCGATCTAAACGTTGATACATCAAGAGGATTTCTCTCTTCGTCCTCCCAGAGCTCTGTGGAAAGGCAGTTCTCGATCGCCTCGCGTAATGGCATATGGTCTTTTGATATCTCTGATTGCCACGAGTTCGCTTCGTCTTCCTTCCCGTAATATACTCGAGCAACGTCAAACCAGCTTCTTAGGTCACCGGACGGGCTAAGTAGACTGACTTCATGCTCTTTAGCTAATGTTTGAAACGGCGTGGAAAAGTATAATTCGATCAGGACAACGGCTAGCGCAACTACTTCTGGGCAGGAGTGCCATGAGTCGCCCTGGTATGGGTCGACCTCCGCCACGCTGTGACCTGCAGAGGTAATATGTGTCGTTTCTGAACATTTCTTCACATTCAGAGATCGTGCGTCAATGAACGGCTGCATAGAAATTTTGCGATCTGTAATCGGGAAAAAGCTGATGTCGGAAGAGCCCCAACCGGGCTGAAGCCACGAAGTCCCATAAAGATAAAGGACGCTGTAGCCAAAAACGAGCGAAAGTATTCTCTTGGATTTTTCTCTGAATTGGAACTGTCCGTTCTCAAAAAATTCTGATAAGGAAATAGGCTTCGCGGCTAGATCAACGTCAAATGTCCGTCTCTCTGGGCCCATGTCAAGAAGGTGATGGCCATTTAATGCCCAGACTAGTCGTTGCAGCCGCTGTTCAGTCAAATTCTTGACTGACTGACACAGGGTCTCGATTTTAGGCAATGCGGCATATATTATCCCACGATTCAATTTCTGTCGGGTTGTTATAGCAAAATCAACAACTCTTCTCTTCAGGATTTTAACTCGGATATCATGCCAGTCCCTCTGCATAGAAAGAAGAAGAAATAGATCAAATTCCTGGATTGCATCTTTTTCTTCCCCAGAATCTGCAGTAGAAGGTTGAGAAGTCCCACGGTGCGGCTCCTCTGTGGGCTGGTGATGCGTTGCCAATTTGAGCTTCGCGGCGGTATGTCGATCGTGACAAGAACAGGCTTTGAGTCTACTCAGAGCATCGAATATAGATTCAGCCGCCTTGCCTACATCGTATACGAGTCCGAAGTCGGGGGGCTTGGCATCCGACAGCGCGAGTGTCCGGGCACTCGTTGGGCTGGTGTCTTCTAGATTGTTAAGTCTACTTATATAGCTGCCCAGAACGCCGATCAGCCGGCGCCCCTCGTCCTCGGACGGTTTAGTGGTTTCGAGCCATTTCTTCACGCGCGCTATATCTTTTTTTTGACTTCTGTCTTTCCTGTCACGCCAGCGGGCACAAAATTGTCCGAGCCGCGTATCTGGAATAGTCGAGTGCTGGTGGTAGGACTCGGAGGCTAGACAGTCGAGAATTCTGAATGTTTGGTCGATGTGTTCACTCGAGCATTCAAGGCTATGTTTGATGTGCTCCTTCAGTTGCCAGCAGTATGAGTTCAAATGGGCGTAGAAAGCTCTGGTCTCCCAATCCATTTCGAGCCTTTGAGCCACCAAAGCCATCTGTGTGATTGCATCGGCAATATCGTACCGCGAGATGGACTTCGTTTTGTGATCTCTGTCACTAAAGGATTTCATTCTTTGAAAATCTCGTAATGCGGTCACTTGGTATCACCGAAAATGTTTGTGGCAGATCTCGGAATGGGAAAGCTGCGTTGGGAGTGCCAGGTTTGCGGTGACTTCCAATCGAATCGGTGCCCAACGTATAGTGTCGTAGTAGGTAATGAGGAGTAAAGCATACATAGCGAGCCTGTCGCCTTTCGAAGGCTGTGGACCAGGTTTGTTTCAGGGTTGCTACGGACGGGTGAAAACCAGCCGTGTCGCTGCAGGTGGCGCAACAACATCAGCATGAACGTCATCCCCCGCATCATTTACCCCGCAACCATGCCAGTTTATGATGATGTCAAGTAATCAGGTCACGGGGGAGTTGCTTTGCAATTATGTTGATCTCTATGTACATTTTTCAATTCGTAGGGAAAGAAAAGGAAAAGCGAGCGCTGTACCTACAGCGCCCTAACCATGTCAACAAAGGAATGGGGTTGTTCTCTCCCAAAAAAAAATAAAAATCTGTATTGTTGAATAAAGATCATTTTTTTTTGGATTTCTTATTTAATTATTATCTACGTAACAGTTGGTGTGTAATGAATGCAAATATATCAACTGCTACCAAGAGGAGAACAATCACTCTTCTCGTCCCTCTAACACATCTACCTACACAGGGCAGCCAGGTAGATTAGCTACCAAGAAGAAAGCGCTGGGAGTCAGAATAATCCATGATCCTTTGAACAGAGAATTTTGCTACACATCTATCCGGCAAGAAAAAGAATAATTTCACGACTTTGTCTCCCACCTTTTATTGGGTTTCAAAGAACCACGTGCCCCTAAAAGCGGAGCACCCTGTACTATAACTATATATAGATGTATAGATATATCTATAGCCTGCTCGATAGGCGAGTAGAGCCATAAGCTACATCCGCAACATCCCATCTCACCATCCGTATCGCGCGACAAGGTGATTTTGAGCAATAGTCGATTACGAGTAGCCTGCGAAGGATATAAACGGGCTCGGACCATGAATAAAGACCTCGGGGACGGGGTTTTGGCTCGGCTAGCCCGTAAATGCCTGCGTTCTTTTGAGGGTGCTCTCAAGCAGGCACTTTCCGTCGGTCCTCATCAGCTGTCATTAGTTGAAGATCAGCTTGCACGATTCAATAGCTGGACAAGTATTATGCAAATATTTGCTTCGGGTCGGGCATCCATGGATCATCGTCTTCGAGACGTTTCAGATGCTAGAGGCGTCGTGACTGGTCTGCTCGAGGTCTTGAATCACCGCATTGAAGCCCGTACGTCGTGATCTGATAGAAGTTATCCGTGGTGCTTATACCTTGCAACTTTACGACACTAACTAGCTCAGACTCAAAACTCCTTACAGCGGCAGCACGCACGTCGAACGAAACCTTCCCGGTTAATCCGGAGGAAAGGTTGAATGAATCATTGCTGCTGATCGCAGCCGAAATTACCCATTTGAGCAATATTTTCAACGCCATCCATCGAGCTAGCGGAGAAGACAAGCTGCTAAAGGCAGCCAAGTTCGAAATGAAGAATGACGAGGGAGATAATATTGAAAGCCTCTTACGCGGCCACTTTAACCATTATATCTATGATAGTTTTCCTAATATCGATGCGACGCTAAGAGATAGAATATGCGACTCGATGCTACTTCGCCGGAAGTATGTTCTATACATGAGACATCGCCGAGGCAACGCTTATGCTCATCACGGCGATTCGATACCTCGACCCTCTGTCCATTTACGCGCTATTGCTTTGGAGACACACCAGTCAATACGCGCTTCATCCGAGATGAGCCCCGGCATAACACCATATTCAAATGATGATGCTCAAAACGTCGTGGCGCCCTCGCAAATTCAAAGCGCAACAACTCTAGATGATGCTCAAAACGTCGTGGCGCCCTCGCAAATTCAAAGCGCAACAACTCTAGATGATGCAAAATTCAAAGCGAATATGGCTGCACCATCGGCTGTATCCACGGATAGAACAATTCATTCCAATAAACACCAGCCTCTCACATATCCTCAAGCTCCAGGATATGCTCAGAAGCAATGGTTCAATGATTTCAAAAGTCGCTTAGAGGCCAGCGGGCTTGGTGAAGATACTAAGCCAACTTTACAGGAGCGTTTGGATCGGGAATTGCAAACCATCGGAGAGATCCAATGTCCGTACTGTCTTTATGCTCTTCCGGCTGTGACTGTATTTAATGACCGAAAATGGCAGTCAGTTATAATCACACCTTCTACTATGGCAGAATTAAACTAATGTTCTTTTCAGAAGTCACCTAAAGAGCGACTTGGCCCCTTACATCTGTCTTTTTAAAGACTGCAAACGAGCGGAAACTCTCTTTGCACATAGCGATGAATGGCTTGCTCATTTACAACAACATGTCATAGTGTGGCGCTGCTTTCTACGTTGCAAACAGGGGACGTATCAAACATATGAAGAGTATGAGCATCATATGCGAGAGGACCATAACAGTGAACTCAGCAACGGGCAACTTCGACTGATAGCCAAGTTAAACAGTCGGAAGGCAACGAGACTGTTTTCCTCGTGCCCCTTCTGCGGGGCGCTTGAGTCGGAGCTTCAACACCGAATCGAGGATCATATAGCTGGACATCTCAGAGCTTTGGCTCTTAAGTCATTGCCAAGCTACCAGGAAGAGATCCCGGATGGTTTTGAGGATAATCTAAGTAGTGCGCAAGGACTCACGGCACAAGCAAGAAGCACACTGGACGATTTAGAAGAATTGGTATTCTCAGAGAATTGTGAGAGTCCAGTTGACTCGAAAATCGTTGCGTCGGATCAAGATTCTTTGGACCATGCTCCAAAGGACCATACCAGTTCTCCAAATGCAAACGGAACTTCCAGGATCGAAGCCAATTGCTTCTGTTCACACTTAGCAACTCTGGAAAAGTTTCCAACAGAAGCGTCAGAGGCGAGAACATCTCGATGGGTGATAGAAGCTAATCGACCCTTCCCGTCACGCATACGCGATTTATTTCGGTTTGCGTGTACTGTTTGCGACCATACATATAGCAGATTAGATAATCTGCAACGACACATGCAAAAATCTCATGCCGAATCGGTCATCCCAAGTTCAAGAACGTCGGCCCAGTGTTTACTAGAAAGGGAAATTTAGCACGGCCCGAATGGGCCGTACATAAGGCGGTTGTTGGAGACTCTTCCGCGAGTTGCCTCAGCCCGCCCAAAGAAATTCAAGCCCAAGGAAATTCAAGCTTAGTATAAGAAGTCTAGCAGCTGATGGTTTACTTCTTCGTTGGCGTCGTCAAAATAATCAAATCATCCTCAATCAATGTGCAAAGATGTGACGGTCTTTAGGCCATATCGATATCATATTCTTCACGACAATCATGGACTTGAAGTGGCTGAAGCTGATGAAGGAGAGTTTATAGAAATAATAAAAACTTATTCGACCGGGGGCATCGTCGTAGGGGGCAAATGAGAACAGTATCGAACTTGATGTGGCTCTATACTACCATAAAACTCGCTAGCTCAAAGACATAGTTACAAATAGGACGAATAAAAGACGTAATACGGGCAACAGTTCGGCTCATATCCCGTGTTATGCCGCAAACAGGATAGATAACAAAGAAGACCCTTGAGTTTTGAAGCACTATTATGTGTATCTCATTAAAGAAGCCCGGGGAAAATCGTCAGTCAGGAGTCCGCTTACGCAGTTGTTGAATTACGAAAAGTGAGAGGAGAGGAGTCAGTCGTCTTGATTTTCCTTACTAATGTGAACTTCTCAGGTCTACCCTGCTGATGACCCTTGCTACTATATCATTCGAAAAGCACGTTATTTCTAACAGTATTTTTCATTAGTAAGACCAAGGCTTGTATGACTATTCAGCACATGTAAATAGTGAGAATCTGTGCAACAAGTATCATATACTTGACAGTAGAGCCACGCATTGCGGCTAAGGCTGGAGGGGGTGAACTACAAAGACTTGACTTCGAGTCGAGGTAGTCTGAGATTAACACGAGAAGGAATATAGCAAATGCTTAAAGATCTCTTGTTTCGATTAGATTGTGGATGAAACGGCTCCTAAAGGGCCCTTGAGCATCTCTAAATTGCTGTGATCTTTCTTCTGCAATACACGTAACCCTTGAGCATTCTGGCAGGCTAATGCATACTCTTCAAATACCACTGGCCAGATTTACCAGAAATCAATATCAGATGTTACTTAGATAGAGTCGTAGGCTTGTGCTACGTCGTGATTCGGAGATCTACGATGAAATTTCTCCCAGTAGCCATTTAAATAGTCACGCAGTGGTTAGTACTATACGCGGCATTTTCAATAGGACAATCAATTGACTATTTAGGTCCTGGCGATGGCGCAATGTACATGACGCTCGTCTTCTGCGAGGACTTCAATGTCAAATGTTTCGATCTGCTCAGCTACTTCTTCCATTCTAAGAAGTAGTTCCGACTGCTGTATCTCCTCCGTTCTGTCACCTAGCAGAGCTCCCTTTCGATATTGTTCTTCTCGTACTAGTTGATCAATCTTCTCGCTGGCCCAAATCCGACTCACCCGAAACGCGAAAACGAAGTCGCTGCTGCGCTCCCATGCAGTGGTCGGATGAGTAACGTAATTACCCTCCACTTTGGCATCACCACCAACCGGGATCAGATCGCCGGTCAATGCAGCAGCGTCCGCATCAATACCAGCCATAGCACCCATAGACCGCAATGATAGCGTGCTGGCTTTCGCACCTTTGGCAATCTTAATGCCGGTTATCATGTAGATGGGCTTGCGATAACGAGAAATCTGGAGATAGGCGCGAACGTCGTCGGCTTCAACGCATGCCTGGAGGTATGCTGTCGTTGGATTGAACTGCTTCGTCTCAATGGCGTCAAAAACGAATGTCTCCTCGTCACTAGATAAAATCCGTGAGATGATATCAGGCACGCAGACGAAGGCAAGAACAGGGTGGCAGAGGGCAAGATGAGGAAGATAGGCACGCAGCTAAGGATCCAGAAATTGTACGATGTAAGAAAATTGACGGGCCTTACTTTTTTTCAGCATCTGCTGTAAAGTTCAGTCCGAGTAGGTCGAGAAACTTTGTCAAGATGGAAAATCTCCCTTGACGCATTTTAATCTTGGTGTACCGCACGCTCTTTTTCTCTGTCTTGAAAACTGCTTCGGGTTCCTTTCCTTGCGATGAGGATGAGGGGCAAAAGAGGGGTTTATCGGGAGTCTGCACAGAAGGGATTATATTTCCCAGTTTGATTGGGCCATCAGGAGGATAGTCCCAGGTCGGCGCGTAGAAGAAAAGAGACTCACGGTTGGCCATGTCGGATGCTATGCTGAGGCGCTTCTATCGTCAATATACAAATATATTTAACAATGTCTGCATGTGAAAGCGATGAAAACGTTGGGATTCTATAGAACTACGCTTGCGTATGCTCGGCGCGTGCCTCAGCTATAATGGGTGCCATGGTTAATGCATGATTGATTACGTAGAAGCATGCGCACGTCATCGGTGATGGGAAGCAGTGTTCCGTACCAAGAGCAGTCTCGGACCTATACTGCTGGCTGACACACCATGGATGGGGGCATACACAATGATTCGACCATAGCTCGGGTCAGACTAATTCAGGAGGACTTGGTAGTGTGCTCACGTAGAGTAATGGTCGTGCGGGGGACACAAGTACGTGCAGCATTGTATCTATGCGACTATTGCCTCGATTTTAGGATTTAGACCATCGAAGCCGAGAAGATCACGCAACCCAAAATAGCCTTCTATAAGGGTAATAGATAGTTGCGAACACTAAACAATTATTACAATAATATAAAATAATACAGATTATATAAATTATCAATATAAAAACTAGTCAAGGGCTATTATACAGGCTACTAGTTTTTAAAATATATATTCTATTATTTATAATAGAGGTAATGGGTTAGAGGACAAAATAATTCATGACGTTATTTCTATTGAGTACATATATAGTTTCTACTTACAACTGCACCGCGCGGGATAAGGGCCTAACAGGTGCGCAGCAAAGACAATTTTCATACTCCTCCCAGCCAGAAGACCGTAGAATCAACGGCACCTACCTAGGACATGCGATCCCAAAGTTCTAATTCTAGAACAACTTTATAGCTTTGTTGACGACACTGTCAGCAGACCTTGCAAGCGCACAGGGCGTCAAATACCGCATTGGCAATCTTTCTCGGTGGATACGTTGTTCTACAATCATTACGGGGGAAGCCTTGATGACCGTATGGTAGGGAAGCACTCAGCTCCAAATGATTGGCATCAATCCGCACGTTTGTTGCGCCTCGTAGGGACAGGGTCATGTCATGCATCACACTGATATTATCCGACGACAAAGGTAAACTAGTTTCATCGTTTTCAAAATTACCATTAGCAAGTCTCAAGCAGAATACTTTTGTTGGGGCAGTCCCGGGTAGGTCAAAGACCTCGCGCAACTCCAACGTGGAGCTGGCAAAAAAACCCCGAGGGAAGATGCTTTGAACAACGCCGAAGCAATGAAGGTGTACAATGCGCAGTATCACAGCAGACAAAATTAAAAAGCACAAGGAAAAAGTTAAAGAGCACAAAGACATTGTGGAGTGCACAGCATATCTAAAGGATGTCTCGAACGCGAAGTCCCTGAAGAAGCGCCATACGAGGGAGAGACAGTAGGCTTTACGCTCATACTTAAAGACCGGCCGCACATCTCGAGCGCCTATCTGGTCGGCCCCTACTCTTACACACTTCAGCCTGGATCAGATTCGCTTACGTCAAGTTGAGATTTGTCTGCACCTTCTCTCCAGACAGTTGAACAATTTTTATTTCCGTTTGGCCTTTATCCGTTTGGCCTTTATTCGGGCCGGAAATGAACCAGTAACGTGTATTGTTATCGAGAGATCCTCTTGGTGGCCCGGTTGCGAGAACCAGAACATTAACGAGACCACTGAGATTTTCAGGCTTCTATCATCGTGTGTCGCGCGGACTCCAAAGCGAGGCGCTACTATGAATATAATTGAGCGCCTGGATCCCGATGGGTCGGTCGTGACTCGGGCGGCACGCATATGCTTGCAGTCTTTTCAGCACTGCTTTGAGCAAGCGGCTCTAGTCAGTAAGTCGCAGTCCTTCACAGTGGAGTTCCAGCTCTCACGCTTTCTGGAATGGGCGTACGGCTTGGGAATACTGGTCCATGAGCCGCCAGCCGTTTATCATCGAGTGTGCTACGCCTTGGACGCCCGCACATCCGCAATTTGCCTGTTTCGGTGCCTAAACCGATGCCTCGAACACTGTAAGCTACTTTCCGAGCCAAATGTCGTTCTGCCACGGCATTAGATATGCCGACCCAGGCTCGCAACTAACGATTGACAGATGGAAAGGTTTGTGCTGAGACAGCAAATCCATCTCGAGAGATGAGTCGAGGCGAGGCTTCGACCATGCGCAAAGAATCATTGCGATCGATAGTGTCCGAAATAGATCTGCTCTTCCGTTTTTCCAACGATATATACGAATTCTGCGGAGAAGCCTACATTCTAAAAGAGAGCAAATTTCAGATCCAAGACAACGGAAAAAAGAACATTGAGCCACTTTTGCTTGATAACTTTCAACACTACGTTGTTGACTCTTTTCTAAGTGTTCATCAAGGCTTACAGCATAGGCTATCTGAATCGATGCTTCTTCGCCACAAGTCTACTCTGTTCAAGAGAGATTGTCACCGCAATCTCCCACCTCAATCTAGTGGCAGCGAGGGGGTAGCAGCGTCCGTTGATGAGTCGCTTTGCGCCTTTTTACCATCTCGTAGCCCATTGGCAGTCGAGTCTCCCGGATCTAGTGTTGAAAACGATACTGCTGTTGCAACCACATCCTCACATGATAGAAGACCGACAGGCCCAGAGAGCGAAGAGCCTTGGCCACGCAGAGCAAATCCTTCTAGTGATGGACTATCTCTACCAATTCCTCCCGCCCCAGGCCTTACGCAACGGCGTCAATTTGACAGCTTTAAAAGTCGACTAATGGCCAACTCGACGAGGAAAGATGACACATCGGCCATCCAGCAGCAGCTACAGCAAGAGCTGCAGCGAATAGGACCGATTCAATGCCCGTACTGCCTTAATGGTATTCTTCCCGAGGTGGTATTCGACGAAGAAAAGTGGCAGTGAGTCTATCACCTACCCTTATACCACGTTTTGAAGCGTTCATCATTCAACTAATCTGCCCCCTCAGATGTCACGTAATTGACGACTTGTACCCCTACGTTTGTTTGTTCGACAACTGTGATGAACCGCATAGTTTATATACGGACTTTGACGAATGGGTTGATCACTTGAATTCGCATTCTAGTGTTTGTTATTGCTCTTTTTGTAAAATAGAGACTTTTAAATCGGTTGACGACTTGGTTTGCCATCTGTTGGAGGTCCACGAAATCGACTTGGACAACGTTGAGTTGTTCGTGAATGACGACGGTGTCGTTTGCGCAATGGGGTTGTTTTGGAACTGTCCACTCTGTGGGAAGAACGAGTCGGAGCTCGAGAAGGCTCTCGACGCTCACGTGGCGGATCATCTCAAAGTCTTGGCTCTTATATCACTGCCGCCTAATAAGGAAGATATTCCAGATGACTATGGAGTTCTCAAAAACGCCGATCAGGGCTCTGCATCGGAGCACAGCAACGTAACGGTGGACATGGACGGGCCGCAAGCCAGCAGCGAGGACCGCCCAGATGGCTCAGGGCGCTCCATAGTTGCCTCAGACAGTCATCGCGATGTTGTGGGACAGCTCATCATTCCGGAAGCAACAAAGCCCAACACCTTGGACGCAGACAACACTTCGGGGACATAGACCCTGAACGATTGCTGGACTCGGATACATCTTATGTCTCTTCCACAGTTCTAGTGTTAATATGAGAATAATAACGACTGAGAAACAGAAATAAGAAGACTGTGTGAAAATCACTGTACGGAAATCAGTGACCGTTCTAAAGTGCCCTATACAGAGACCACGATGGTAAATGCTGTAATTCTTCATGTTTTTTTTTTGTGTAAGTAGACCAAAAGATAAGAATAGAAAAAAAAACAAATGCATATTATTCAGTTGAAGAAACATAGCAATAGTATTTCTCTCAAAGTGGTTATAGAACTTTGAAGTCATGCGCTTGTGACAAAGCGGCCGCGAGGCTGTACCGGCCGCATTGTCGTACAGCAACCACTAACGAATGTTGTGAGGGCGCGGCTGTGTCACCCTTGTACTCACATGATTCACCCTTTAATGAATGTCTACGTTTGTCGTATTACTTATCAACGTGACTCCCTCACCCGACGCTCTATAGCATCGGGCCCTACGTCGCAACTCACCATATTCGTCATCCCCCCTCGCGCAGTATGAACCATACCGTGAATTCGACTGATCGTCTAGATCCAGATAGTATAGTCGTGACCTGTGCAGCGTACAGCTGCCTGCTCTCTTTCAAGTACTGAATGTGCGTGCTTGGTACACCCGCGCTGCTTCTCACATGTAGAGGATCGACTCGCGCGCTTTTCTACCTGGGCGAGCGATCCGGGATTGCTTGACGCTCGAAATGCGTCTGCGGATTATCGGGTGCGTTACTTCCCAGGCGCTGGACCTCGTGTGACCGGCCAGCTCAAGGCGCTAGACAAGCACGTTGCACAATGTAAGTTTCATCCATCCTCGTCCGCTGCATCATCTACGGGCCCAGCTCCGCAACTAATAGTCGCAGACGTGCATCAGCTCGCCTTAGCGGCAGATTCGCCTCGTCAAAGTACTCGGAACATACCAGACGAGAAGCGCTCATTGCGGCTCATTACGACTGCCATGGATGAGCTCAGCATCCTCTCTGCAACAATACGCGAGGCCGGTGCAGAAGCACAACCCCTAAAGAAGAGCAATTTCCAGATCCGCGACGACCAGGACACCAGCATCGAGTCACTTTTTCTTGGTCACTTCGAACATTACCTTTCTGATAGCTTCCCTGACATCGCTAAAAGTCTACGACACAGACTAGCCGCGTCGACGCTTCTACGTCGAAAATACATTCTACACAGAAGACATTGCCACCGCAATATTTCTCGCCGGGGTCAGTCCAGCAGTGACCTGTCACGAGTTGGTGATCAGCTACTTCGTGAATTGTGCGGCTTGCATCCCTCGCGGCCCGAGGGTTTTGCCGGTTGTGATGCAAAGCACGCCACTACCCTCGCCGTGCCATCGTCACACGATGAAAGCACGACATCTTCGGACAGAGACGAGTATCTGGGAACTAAAGAAAGCCCAATCGGCGGACCTACATATCCCTCGGCCCCTGGATTCCTGCAGAGGCGGTGCCTTGAATAAATCAAGAGCCGAGTCATCGCACAAGGCATCAGAGAAAACAGCGAACCAAGGATGCAAACGCTTCTACGTCGTAAGTTGCGGGGGATAGGAGAAATCCAATGCCCATATTGCCTCGACGACATTCCGGCTGCGGTAGCCTTGAATGAGCGAAAGTGGCAGTGAGTTATTACCGTGCGAGCCGAGCTCTGAGAACAAACTGATCCGCTCTCCAGGCGCCATATACACAACGACTTAAACCCATTTATTTGCTTGTTCGATGACTGCAAACAACCGGAAATGCTCTATACTCACCGTGAGGAGTGGCTTGCTCACTTACACCATCATACCATCGTGTGGCGCTGCCCTCCTTGCGAGAAAACGCCCTTCAAGGCGGTCGAGAAGTACGGACGCCTTATGCGAGACGAACACCAGAGCAGCTCCGGCAACGCCTTCTTTGCTCTCAAGGCTAAATGTAAAAGTCGGCGCACGAAGTTGTTTTCATCCTGCCCTCTCTGCGGCGAGAAAGAGTCGAAGCTTAAAATGAGTATTACGGATCACGTCGCTGAGCACCTAACGCTTCTGGCTCTCATATCGCTGCCTAGTTACGAAGAAAAAATCCCAGATGACTTTGAAGACGATCGAAAAAGCGACAAGCGATCTGCGCCACACGGTAGAAGTACACTGAACGGCATGGAAGAGCTACCGGCTCTCGGGGACTGGGGGGGTTCGGACCATCTTACACAGTCTACGCCGGTCCAAGGCAATAGTCAGAGTGATCCTGGACAAGGCCGCCTTGCTCCGATGTCGACAAAGGCCGACGCCTCGGTTGAAAATGACTTGACAAACTTTGCGGCTTTGGCGAATTTGCCGGAGGAAATTCCGCGGTCAAAAACTGATAGATAGATTTCGAGCCAGCAACAGACTCCAAATACAAACCAGACCGTCGCCCGCGATTCTCGTCTGCTTCGATATCTCATCTGCTCCGAAGCCATGGCAAGCGAACAGGATCGGGAACGTCATATGAAGAGCATACATGAACCGCTCGAGAGGGCACATACCTTCAATGTGAAGGCAAGCGACGTACACCACACGCGGTCACAAATGAGAAAAGTCAGCCACATCAGACGTCGGTCATGGACGGTGCAAGAGGAACATCTTCCTGAAACAGAGCCTACACACGATGTACCAATAGGCGCGCTGCGTTACAAAAGATGACGGGCCTGGGCCGCACACATATAGTAGCAGTCCGGACAGTCCTAGGATAGAACGAATATGGTGTATCGATCCCCCCTCTCATAATTGCCCTGGAAATATTAGCAATGAATTGATGGTATCCAT
The DNA here is from genome assembly GCA_018831755.1 of Niveomyces coronatus. Lineage (NCBI taxonomy): Eukaryota > Fungi > Ascomycota > Sordariomycetes > Hypocreales > Cordycipitaceae > Niveomyces > Niveomyces coronatus. The sequence goes on along the minus strand of JAFEME010000004.1, from coordinate 32,396 downwards.
TTTCGCTGGTTGTCAACATCTCACGACGTCGGGGGCGACAACCTACCCGGTATCAGAATTGCTCACCTTGACGCCACACTAACCGCTGGCAAAAGGCCAGACGATCGCGACAATAGTAATCTAGACAAATGCTTTGATAAGCACAGTAATCTTCAGTAAACACATCTCGAATGTGGTGGCGCCTAAACCTTTGAAGCAGTAAGCACCTGTATCGGGCTGCAAGACACGGGGCACTTATGAAGCTCTGGGCATCACGCCAGGAACAAAAATCGCGCTCGATCATTCGTTGATGGCTGGCCGAGACTATCGTGATGCTTGACAGTGACACAAGCCGAGCCAAGCGTTGCGGTACAGCCGTATCGTTGAATCGCGCCAGGCACACTTATTTGCGGCCGAGTTTGACCATTCCTCCCTTTCTCAAGGAACACAGCTCTCGCCATCGTTTGCCGTCTCTTTGGCATTTCCGCTAGCACGAAGCACGCATTGACCGTACAAAGAGATTCTCGTACATATCGCCAACATACAGATACTGGGGCAAACTCTACATCATGTTCCGTCCGGCGGAACTACGAGAAACAAAAAATAGAGGTGGAAAAACAGCAGGGCGCAATATTCGGTTCTGTCTTGCTGCTGTTGCCGCGTCTTTATCACCAACCCACCAACATAATAGACGTGAGCTTGTCTCGAGAAACGCCCGGACCAGGCAAGGCAGGCACACCCCTTGATGCATCATCGAAACCAGAGTTTATATTGATTCCGTCCACGGGTAGGAAAGGGGGGCATGGAACGAAGCCACCGCGATGCGGGCTGCGGCATCAGCATCGAGGCTGCAGCTGTTTCGCCTTCAGTTCTGCGGCAAGCCTCTTACCAAAAAAAAAAAAAAAAAACCTTCCCGCTTCCTCAACCGGGATAGGCTCACGCAACTGGCTCTTGCCGCTACTAAGTTAGTGTCCCGGGTCTGGGTTGCATACCAACATGCCAGATACAACATAGTTTCCGGTCTGTGTGCATCCCCAAAGTGACATGACCCCTGAAGCCAGGCAAACAAAAGGTCAAGTTAGCGTCCCGGCGAAAACCTGTCAGCAGGGCCCGTGGTGTGCCTGGGAGCAAATGAGAACCCCCGTGTTCCTGGCCCTTTCCTCCCTCTTGCAGCATCGTCAATGTGAGACAGTGGGCATCCCCAACCCACTACCCAGCCCAGCCCCCTTGTTTTGGCCCGGATCTCCACTAGATGGGCAGACCGTTTTGGGCATGCCACGAGCTGATGTGAGCACTGCCGATCGTCATGTGCTTTTGGCAGTGACCTGAGGAGCGAGAGGGATTACGTGAAGGAATTAGTGAATGGTAGGAGGAAGAGGAACAGAGCCAAGCTCTGTAGAAGAGAGATGAATAATAAAGAGAGAATTGAATAAATTTAACCTTAAAAAAAATTAGAAACAATCGTCCAGTGGATGGGCTCAGCCGCTGAATCGTTTGTCGGGGACCCAAAAAAAGGAACTAAAAGCCACATGAACCGTTGGCTTTTCTCCTTCTCCGCGTTTTACAGCACGCAGGGGGCACCATGAAGGGAAATATCCCCGACCGAGGAGAAGTGATGCCATCATCAGGGGTTGGGGAAGAGAAAGTGGGTGTTGGTCGCATGGCACACACGCGATTCGGGCCAACTATCAGTAGAAGAAGCTCTCATGCAACCGTTCATGCCGAGAAGGTCCAACCCAAAAAGAAAAAAATAAACACCTCGCATATATCAAGTAGGAAGCAAGCAGAGGACGCGAATCCACCAGCGGAATACTCTTTTCTGTCTTGATCTCCGCAGCAGCAGCATCATGTGTCAGGCTGACCTTGATGACCATGGGCTCGCTCGCCCTCGATGATATCACCAGGACAGCTACCAGGGGGGGTGGTCAACTCCAGTTTAGGAAGGTCCCGAGTCAAGGGCCGACCGAAGTCCTCCCGCTGTAATGGAGAGAGAAGAGAGAGAGAGAAGCTAATAATGTTAGAGAGCCCTAATTCGTTAGAGGAGAGAAAAAAAAAGCTTAGCTGTAACGTGGCCCTGGCGATCTCTTCGGGGCAGCAGAGCCAAACAGGGAAGACGAGGAGGAGGATGGGGACGACGCTGCGCCTGCACGACAATATGTCCAGCTTGACTCTCCGACAACAACAAGATAAGTGTAGTCTCCTCTTTAAAAAGGCGTCTTCTCCCCCCCTTACCCTTGTCGTGGTCTCAATCGGTCCGCCAGCGTCGTAGATCGCCCGTCAGTGCCATGCAGGAGAGAGAGAGGCGCCGACGGGCGGGTTTCCCACGTAGCCTCTATCCTTCCCCTCTAACATGGGCATCGTCGGAAGCAGCATGTGTTTTCCTGCGCCGTTGCCAAGAGGGAACGGATTTTACGTGCACCGCGCCATCCCTCCATCTCCGCATTCCCATCGGTCATATTCATCCTCGACTTCCTACCCAGGAGAGGTCGTCGACATAATATGCCCGAGGAGTGCCGAGATGCGCGCTGCGCACTCATGATCTTCACGGTCGTCTACAACGTAACTTTTGCAGCATTCTCATAGCTCGCCAAGGATATTCCTCTCTCTCTCTCCCTCTCTAATTCCCTTTATGCTCTCATTCTCGACGGATCCTCGGACCGATTCATGCTAGCCTACTCCCCTCCAGGGCCGGCCCTATGAGAGAAGACGTTATCTTGCGCTGGCCATGAGTGACTTCTTTTTCTCTTAAATATTTATTTATTTTTATTCGTAGATCACGGATGTGGCGCATGGCACCGACAACGAGATTGCAGGCTCTCGAGAACCACGAACTCGCAACACGGAGGGTGTCTTGGAGGGGGTGTGCCTCTTTGGGTCTCGCTGATGTGGCAGGACCTAACCATTACAAGCGAAGAAATAAAGAAAAACAAGTACAACAGACTCACACATAAAATAGTCAAGAGACGCAATAACCCCCCGGTGCTATTCCGGTAAGGAAGCGCCGAGAAAATCGGGAACATGGGTTTGGCCTCCTCATCAGCATGTAACAATGGATCCCGCTTCCTCCCTCACTCATCGGCATGAACTATGCTGCGGAGCTTTTTTTTTTCTTCCAAAATCCTTTTTTTTTGTTCCATTGTCTTAGAGGATTGTGGAGATGGACTAGAAACAATCCAACGTGTCTTGGAATCGGGCCCGTCTTTTGCTGACGGCGAAGCTGAAGCCATCGTCTAGTATAAAAGTCTCTGGAATGCTCCCTCATTCTTCAGCAAGGCAAGCTTCTCCCAGCCTCCTGTCCCTTTAGTCTATCCTTCCTTTATAGCAGGGTCAAGAAAAAAGAGCTTCTGCTTTTTTTTTTCCTTTCATTTCTTCTTGAGTTTTGATACTCTTCATTCCTTTTTTGAAAAAAGAAATCCCTTTTCCTGTTCTGCGCGCAGCAACCTCAACAACAATGAAGTTCCTCGCTGTCGTCGCAGCTCTTTTGGGCGCCTCGATGGCTGCCCCGTCCACTCATTCCCGCCGAGAGTCTGCCATCACCACCGCTCAGCCCGGCGAGACCAAGGACATGATCGTCACCAAGGAGAACACCATCAACGGCACCTACCACGACACCGAGACCCGAGTCTTTGCCGCCGCCTCCATCACCGAGCGCGCCGGCACCACGCTCCCCTTTGAGTTCGTCAACAACTTTGGCGGCGGTGCCCTCAAGGCCTACCTCGTCGGCCTTGACCCCCAGCGCCGCCTCGTCTTCGTCAAGGCCGACGGCAACCTCGTCTACCCCAGCTCCGGCGGCTCCCCGACCCCCGTGCCCATCCGCGAGGATGTCAGCATCAAGATGCCCCCCCGCGGACAGAAGCTCTCCCTGACCCTGCCCTTCTCTCTCGAGTCTGGCCGCATCTACTTCGCCGAGGGCGACCTGCACTTCGCCATGCTCCGCCTCGCCGACGGCGGCGACGGCCTCGTCCAGCCCGCGCCCACCAACCTGCAGGACCCCAGCTCCGGCATCAACTGGGGCTTCGTCGAGCTCACCTTCACCAAGCAGGGCGTCATCTATGCCAACATCAGCTATGTCGACTTCGTCGGCATGATCCTCAGCATGTCCCTCAACGTCCGCGGTGGCGCCCCTCAGGTCACCAAGGCCCTCGCCGGCGGCTCCATGGAGACCATCTGCAACGAGGTCCGCCAGCAGGGCGACCGTGACCGCCGCCCCTGGGGCCGTATGTGCGTGGCCAACCCTGCCGGCAAGCCCGTCCGTGTCCTCTCTCCCAACTCGTACAGCGACATCAGCCCCGACGGCTTCGCCAACTACTGGGACGACTACGTCAACAAGGTCTGGGACAAGTACTCCCGCGAGCCCCTCATCGTCAACACCCAGCGCCCCGAGGGCAACGTCAACTGCCGTGTGAGCGGCAACTCCATGCGCTGCGACGGCGACGACTTGACCTTTGAGAAGCCCGGCGCCAAGGCCATCTTCGGCTGCAACGACGGCCCCTTTGCCAACCGCGGCAACGGCATCCATCTTGCCGCCGTCGCTCGCATCTGCGCCGCCTTCCACCGCTCCACCCTCCTCCTCCCCGGCGGCAACGTCACCCCCAAGCTCGGTGGCAACATGTACTACACCGTCGACCCGACCAACCACTACAGCCGCCTGATCCACAAGCACGAGGTTGACGGTAAGGGCTATGCTTTCCCCTACGACGATGTCAACCCCGACGGCAACGAGAACGCTTCTGGTGTCGTGTCTTCCGGCCAGCCCGAGAAGCTCACCATCTATGTCGGTGCTCCTCCCCCTTAGATGAGTCGAAGCAGGTCTTGGCAACGGTATACTTTATGCGTACATATTTTGAATAGCTTCAGCACATATATCTGCAATCAATTTTGCATGTACATTCTGATTTGATTGTGTCCCTTCAATTTGCTCTTTCTGCTCTCGTGCATGCCGATTTCATTGTTACTTTCAGTGTAGTATTGAAGCATGGTGAGATGGACATGGTCCGAGATCGACGCGGGTGTAGCGATAAGCTGATAGACGCTGGGGTAAGCATTAATCTATCCAAGTTGGGCGTAATGTCTCGTATGATCCCTGTAGATCTGACACTTGCAGGATCAACCGGGTTTGTATCGGGGTATTTTATCCATGTTGATGCACTGTGGCGGTGAAAGGGGGATGTGAAAATGCCGAGTAATAAATGATGCTTGTTTCAAAACTGCGAAAGATTCTTACGCAAGACGGTAATAAGTGCGCGGCAGGGTGAAAAGGGGACCGACGTCAGTCTTGAAAGGTTGATGGTCAGATAAGACATGCATCGCTACAAGAGCTATCGGGAGACATGGGTAGTAGGAAAAACACGCCGGCCACGGACTCGTAAAACATTCTCCCACAGCGACCGCTGCGCAAAGTTGGGTAGGTAAAAGAGGACGCCCAGCTCCTGGCTTGTCCACCAGCTAGCCCTATCCATATTGCCAGAGCCGAGGACCAGATAATGGTCGTCCACCATGGTCATTTTGAAGTGACTCACGACAGGCTCATCCGTCAAGTGCTCACGCTCAGGCCGGGATTGGTAGTAGAAAATTTCAAGCTGGCCGAGTGTCTGTGGTTGCGCTTCAAGGTCAGACTCAATCCGATTTCTGCGGTGGCTGCTGGCCAGGCTTTCGTACTGCTTCATGAGCTTCTTCATACAGCGGCTGGTGGTTGTCCCTGACGTGACCAGCTGCTCGATGAGCATCATGGATTCATTGGTCCGGATCTCGACCGAGACACCCCTCTTGAGCGCGGCAAGCACAGCAGCTAGCACAGGTCTTGATGTCACGTTCGGCGTCACCAGGACAATGCTGCTCTGTGCATTGTCGAACAGCGTTAGCAGTGCAGCATCGAGGGGTGTCCTTGGCGGATCGGGTCTTCTCAGAAAAGGTATCCAACGGAAGCCAGGATTGCGGTGGTGTGAAGAGGGAAGGAGGATTGTAGGGGTAGACAGGCTGAGCTGGAGCTGGACCGATTGCGTAGGCGACGCATCGTCGACAAAGGCCGGCTTCGTACTCTTGTCCCCATTAATTAGGTTGTTATCTTGTCTCCCAGTCTGCGACGGATGTGCGATGTCCAGAGGCACACCCTGGCTTGATCCCATGCCCCAGACGCGCTCGTGAAAAGACAGAAGGGACTGGACAGTGCCACCTCGGAGCTCTACGCATCCCTCGAACCACCGCTCCCAGCTCACGTTGCAGCTGGGCACCCAGGCCGACTCTTCATCGATGATGAGATACTTGGGGTGCATCACACTGAGAGGCGTGAAGAATAGCGTCTTGACTGTCAGTTCTATGGACCCGCTACGCAGCGTCTGCTGGTCAGGCAGCTTTAGCGTCTTCCATTCCTCGGGAGGATATGTGTATCCATTTCTGGATGATGTGTGTAGTAGCTTCTGTAGTAGGCCGCGCGAGGAAAAGCCAATCGTGACATGGAGGGTAGGCAGATGGCTCTGGCTGGCGCGCGATGCGGCGAGCTCATAGAGCGTCGAGCGCAGAGCGTTGGCCGTCGGAGAATCGGCCCAGAAACAGGTGACTAGATGCACAGAGTGTCTTGCGCGACGGATCGCAGGTAGGAGGGCGCGCTCGTAGATGGTCTGTCCGGTGCCGACGCAGAGTTCCACGGGGTGGCTGGTGCTGATGAGCGGCGAGAGGGTGGCGGCGGTGTACGCCGGAAAGTCGCCGCTCCTCTCTTTCTCATGGGCGCCGATGAGTTCACGCCATGGATTGAGAAACGATGTAGGAAACTCTGACGCCATTTTAGGCAGCCGAGGGGGGGCTGGCGTTTCGTTGATGAGAAACGGGTGTTGCTGCTGTTCGCAACTCGGCCCTGGTGGTTACGTCAACAATGTTTTGTGTACTATAGGGTAGCTCATCATGACGATCGCGTCGGTATGCGCTTCACCGCCCGGCATAAAGCCATCGCTCGGCCCCTCTGCGCTTCCTCCTGGGCCTCCCGCCAGTGTCGTGTCTCGGCTTTACAGATTTCGCAACAATGCTTTCCGGAATACTGATTTTCAATCAAAAGGGCGAAAATCTCATATTCAGGGCGTTCCGGAACGACTGCCGACCGCGCCTCGCCGACGTCTTTCGAATCCAGGTCATATCTAATCCACAGGTCCGCTCCCCTATCTTGACGCTGGGCAGCACGACCTTTAGCCACGTCAAGCATGAGAACATTTACCTCGTCGCCGTCACCAAGAGCAATGCCAATGCCGCGCTCGTCTTCGAGTTTCTCTACCGGCTGATCCAGCTCGGCAAGGGCTATTTCGGCAAGTTTGATGAGGAGGCTGTGAAGAACAACTTTGTATTGGTATACGAGCTGTTGGATGGTAAGAAGAAAATACTCCGGGCGCTACTTTTATCGCTCATAGCTAAGTCTGCAGAAATCATCGACTTTGGATATCCTCAAAACACCGAAACGGATACGCTCAAGATGTACATCACGACAGAGGGCGTCAAGTCGGAAACGCGGCCCGAGGATACCTCAAAAATCACAATGCAGGCCACGGGGGCCCTGTCCTGGCGTAAAGCCGATGTCAAGTATCGAAAAAATGAGGCGTTTGTGGACGTCATTGAGGATGTCAACCTGCTCATGTCAGCGACTGGTGCGGTCCTACGGGCGGATGTGACGGGACAAATCATCATGCGCGCATACCTGTCGGGGACGCCCGAGTGCAAGTTTGGTCTCAACGACCGCCTATTGCTGGACAATGACGGGCTCAAATCACTACAGAGCGGCAACAAACTGGGGTCCAAGGCGACCAAGGCGGCGGCGGGCAGCGTTACGCTCGAGGACTGTCAGTTCCATCAGTGCGTGCGACTGGGCAAGTTTGACAGCGACCGCATCATCAGCTTCGTGCCGCCGGACGGGGAGTTTGAACTGATGCGATACCGCGCGACGGAGAACGTGAACCTGCCGTTCAAGGTGCACGCCATCGTCAACGAGGTCGGGCGCTCCAAGGTGGAGTACAGCATCGGGGTCAAGGCCAACTTTGGGCCCAAGCTGTTTGCGACCAATGTCGTGGTGCGCATTCCGACGCCGCTCAACACGGCCAAGATTGTCGAGCGCAGCACGCAGGGGCGGGCCAAGTACGAGCCGAGCGAGAACTGCATCGTGTGGAAGATTGCGCGCTTCACGGGACAGAGCGAGTACGTGCTGAGCGCGGAGGCGGTGCTGACGAGCATGACGAACCAGCGGGCCTGGAGCCGGCCGCCGCTGAGCCTCAACTTCAGTCTGCTCATGTTTACGAGCTCGGGACTGCTGGTGCGGTACCTCAAGGTGTTTGAGAAGAGCAACTATTCGAGCGTGAAGTGGGTGAGATACATGACACGTGCTGGCTCATATGAGATACGGTAAGCAATCATGGCTTTTCCCCAAGGTTTCTGTTCCCATGGATAGGATGCAGGCTAACGGTCTTAGATTTTGACGAAATAAATATATTGACTCCCTTCAATGGGCCGACAAAGCGCAAGTCTTTTTACAGATGCTATATATATATATCCTGTGACGACGTACCTCCATGTGACACTATGACAATCCTTGCAACTAATGTCCATGTTGAACGCTGGTCTCGTCCTCTTTTTGTCGTGGCGCGATGCCGATGTCTGCGACAGCGATGTCGACTCTCGGGCCAACGTAGTTTTTGCGCCCATCGACAATCCACTGAAAGATGGAGACTGCCAGTATAATAGCAAAGGCGACGATACAGTAATCTGGGGGCAAAGCGATAACGGGGTGGTGAGTTACTTGTGCGTGCAATGTTGATGTGGTGAGAAGATATGAAAACGGGGACGTACTCATATTACTGCCTGTGACGTGGCGCTGAGGAGGAAAGACAAAGAGGACGGTGGTGATGGTAATGTAGGCGAGGGCGACGAGGTCGGCAGACCAGCCGAGCCAGGCGGGCAGCTTCCAGTCGCGGTTGGGCAGGGTGTTGCGGCCCTGGAGGCAGTTGACGGCAATGGGCATGGCGTAGGAGAGGTCGAGGGTGACTACGGCGGCGGAGATGATGGCACTGAAGGCGCTGCGGATGGTTAGCATTCCCTTGTGTTGTGTTGTGCGTGTGTCTGTCTCGATATATGCGCTGTCTCCTCCATATTTACAGAATATCTATCCTCTTCTACTCATCCGAGTCGTGTTTTGCCCTTCTCGCCGTGTTGGGGTAACATACTTTGTAGAGGCAATGTTGATGACGCCGAAAATGACAACCACGACTGACGTGAGTATCAGGGCGTTCAGGGGCAGACCGAGACGCGGATGCACGCGGGCGAATATCTTGGAAGCGGGCAGGCCGCCGTCGCGGGCAAAGGCGAAGATCATGCGGCTGCTGGTGGTCATGACGGAGATGGTGGCAAAGGCGAGGCAGACGAGGGGGAACATGAGCAGGCAGACGGCGCCGGTGGTGCTGGCGGTGGCGTTGATGAGGATCTGGAGCAAGGGTCCGGCGGGCGAGGCGATGACGAGGCGGATGTCGCCGGCGACGAAGAGCAGGACGACGAGGAAGAGGGCGCCGGTGACGACGCCGATGGCGACGCAGCCGACCATGATGCGGGGGCCCTTGCGGGAGGGCTGGGGGATCTCCTCGATCATGTGGGCGACGGAGTCGAAGGCGGTGAGGCCGAGGCCGCCCTGGAGCAGACCGAGCAGCCAGGCGACGCCGTCGGGCCAGCCGGTCTCGTTGATGAAGTCGGTGAAGACGAAGCGGGCGGAGCTGTAGCGGGGGGAGGCGCAGGCGAGGGCGGTGATGGAGACGAGGGCGAAGCCGCCGAGGGACCAGAAGAGGGCGCCGCGGTAGATGCGGGGGAGGACGGAGTTGAGGAGGGCGTTGATGAGGAAGGAGATGAGGGTGAAGGCGATGTAGATGAGGAACTGCTGCCAATTGGAGACTTTGTAGCCCTGGGAAAAAGGAGTGAGCTGGATGTGGTGGGAGGAGAGGTAGTGGCGATGGTGGTGGTGGTGGTGGTGGTGGTGGTGGTGGTGAGGAACGTACGGATTTGGCGTAGACGATGCCGACAATGAGTTGGCTAGACAAGAGGGCGTTGGTGGCGACGAGAGCAACCTTGAGGGCAGAGTCGGTTAGGAGGGGAGATTGGGTGATGGAGGGCGGGAAGGGGGGGTTGAGACTTGCCCATCCAACGACGTTGACCCAGCCTGTGATCCATGAGAGAATGGGCACCCATTTTGGCCAGGAGACTGAGATGGGGTGAGTGAGCGACGCGACAATACGATCAGAGAGGTATGGTAGGAGAACTTACTTGCTGTGTCGAATGGGTCAGCACATATGTCATGATTTATGATGGGATGCAGGTATGAATGGTGATCGAGCGTGTAAGTCGGTGAGCGAAGGTATGGGCGAGGTGAAAAGACTGACCGGCTACCCAGTGATACTGTCCACCAGCGCTATACCGATATCATGAAGCACATGGTTAGCCACACGGCATACACAAACAGAGTGCAGGGGACGGCGAATACGTTGGATACGCAGAGAGGAACTCGGCGAGAGATGTGGCGATGCAGAGGTTGCATATGCCCGCGGTGACGAGGCCTAGGATGAAGGGGGAAGCAGGGTGTTAGTCGATGCGTCTCAGCCGCGCATGAGCCAGGGCCGGTAGATGACCGGGCAGATCAGACAGGCACACTCACCCCATATGATGCTGGTGCTGCCGCCAGAGGAAAGGCTGACGCTGAGGCTTGCCGAGAGGGCTGTCCAGGACTGCATGAGGAAGGGGGGGTTTAGCAGGGTTGCAGTGACGGCGAGGCTGGAAGCAGGGAGCGACGGACATTGAGGACGGCAAAAGCCAAGCCGAGCATAGAGCTATACTCAACGTGTTAGTACAGAAGAGCAGGAAAATAAATAAATGAATGGACACGAGTTTACAGCATGGAAAAGTTGCGGTTGAGCTCGGGCTTGTGACCGAGGGCGGCGAGCTGCGCGTCGTCATGATTGTGTTGTAGACTGCTACGTTTCAGAACGGATTCTTCCATTTTCTGTCGTTTTTTTTTATTGCATAGCCGAAGGTGTAAAAAGTGCAAAAAAATGACAAAGATATTATAGAAGATATAGTAAGGGGTTGAGAGGGCGTCGCAAAGACTACATGGTGATGCTTACTCGGGAAAAGCGGAGGGGGAGAGGCTGACTGACTAATGAGTGAAGCGACCTGTAAACTATCTGCCGGCTGTGGAGGGTATAGTCCCCGCAGACTATTAGTAGACTATTTCTATACCTCCGCTTTTGGTAGGTTAGTATGCGGGGGAAGAGGTACAGGTTTAGAGCTACCCTAGATAGAGTAGAGGTGGTATCTCTTCTGGAGTTCTGGACTGCTTTACTCTTGAGAAACTGGCTAATGGTTTTATTTACGTTGTGATTTTATATTTGCTTGCCTATTCTCACTTAGTAGATCATATCATACGGTTTACGTAGTATAACCTCTTCGGTGTTGCCGTTTCGTCACCACTATATAAACATTCATTCCAAAAGACGAAATGCACAGTTCGAGTCAACATTTATTTTCACCGCCGGTTCTCAAGTATTCAAAAGGCTCTTCTTATGAATCGCATAAAAAAAGGCTTGGTGGTCAACGGCCTTGGCCATGTTGCCACACATATACCTACATGAGCAACAAATCCATGCGCTCTGGGTTTTGCGACACCCAACTGGACTTCAGGATTCTCCCGACACCTTTTCGAATATACGCATCGCCCTTCTTCTCAATCCACAGCACGTTGTATGTCTCCATGCCGCTGATGACAGACTCGGACACGGCCACGAGCTCGCATTTCATCACCGTCGTGGCATCCAAGCTCTGGCTGCTCAGCTTTTGACACGGCGTGAGTACGCCGACACACTCTCCCGAGATATCTGCCACTGGCACGCCCTCGTCGCCATAGTACTCTAGGACGTCGAATACGGCGCGCTCTGGTCGCGCATGGAGCAGATGGTGGTAGACAAGGCCTAGTCCTTCGGGAAGTTCGGGCTCCTTTGCTGAGGCTGTGCCTCTCTCATCCTCAAGCCTGATGGAGTTGACGAGCTTCTGCAACTCATCGACTGCGGGGGGTTGGTTTTCCGGCTGTTGCTTCTCCAGCGATGATACCGAAGACCATCTAGCTTCCAAGCCTTGACAGTACTTCCAGCGGACAAGCGGCCTTACACCGTCTTTTGCCATCGAAAAGTCGGGAAAAGTCACTTTGCCACTGTACGCGGCCCACGACCAGCTCGGCGCCGCGCCGTCACACCACTGCCTTGGCACGCGAGGTTCCACGACGCCCTCATTATACCAGAGTAGCGCCGTGTCAAAGATCATGACTGGCAGACAACAAATGAAGCCTCCTGGAAAGGTCCTCTGTAGCACCGTGAGGATGCCCGCGAACGCGTCCATGGAATCCTCGGGATAGGTCAGCTGCCGTTCGTTATACTGGGCGACGTGGACCGCATAGTCGCTGAACCTAGAGTCTACGTGGAAGGAGAAGCCCGCAGCGACCACGGCTGTATTGCGTGCACACTGCGACTCCGTGGCTCGTACACCCTCGAGCCAGACATTACAGTGACATTCCCACGTCACGTCAGAGTCGCTGAGGATGAGCAGGCGCCGCGAAAAGATCTGCTCCTGGAACGTCCACGCGCGCCTGTTCCACAGCGAGCCTTTGAGCTTGTGCATGTGCCTGTTCACGGCGCTCGCTATGGAGCCCGGCCGGCGGACATAGTACGGCGCGCTGGAATAGTCGCGCCGCATCGGCTCCGTGATGTTCTGGATGCCGCGGAGGCCAGCGCTCGCGGGCCCGTTGGCGACGACGACTGTGGCGTAGGCATTGGCATAGATGCTGCCCATGTGGGCCAGGTGCTCCTGCTTATCGTCATCGTCGTCCTGAACGATGCACAGCGCATCGATCCAGAGGTGCGGCTCGCCCAGCTGGTCGGCGAACTCAATGGCGTCGGCGACGGTGCGCGGCAGCGTCTCGATGCCCGGCGGCCGCTGCGCATCCTCATCGGCGAGACGCGAGGCTGGGAGCGTGAGGGCGCCATCGCACTGTAGCGCCGCGAGATTGCTCTTCAGCGTGCGGAAGGCGCCGTGCGCGCCCCAGACGTAGCTGAGCGCGAGGTAGCGCTGGCCGGGGGTCGCTTCGACGAGGCGCCGACGCTCGACGTCGATCAGCCAGCGCGGGTGATGCGCAAAGATGGCCTGGCTGGCGGGCAAGAGCTGGCAATGAGATGCGTGGTGAGCGTCGCAATGGTCGAGCCACTGCCGGATGCTGGGGAAGTCGATCCAGGGGCCGAGGCAGCGCTCGGGCATGAGCTTGTCGCGGAGGTCTTCGAGCTTGTCCGCGAAGAGGATCGGTGGAGCCTTGGCCGAGCTGTGGCGGCGCCGGGCGCTGCATGCGTTTACACCTGGTCAACACTCAAGCACTGTCTGTGTGTCTGTTAAACGTACTCATTAATGGCCACGGTCTCGGCGACAATCGCATCTGCCTGCCGCGTCAACGTCGTCAGCGCCTCATCGTCGAGCACCCATCCCGTCATGACCGTCTGCGTTGCCCCGTCCCCGCTCCGCGATACTCGCGTGGGGGCCTTCCCGAGCTGGTCGCGAATCTCGTGGAGCCAGGGATCTGCGGCGGCAAGGACTCGCTCCTGCTCGGAAGGGTTGATGGCCGTATGGATTACGCCGCAGACGCGGGCGCCCACGCGGTCGATGTTATCGGCGAGGAGCTGCGCGTACGCGGCGTCGTGCGGGTTGGGCGTCTCGACATGTCGGAGGAGTGAGGCGAGGTGGTCGGCGAGCTGTTGAATGTTGGACTCGCGGTGGACTGTGAGTGCTGAGTCGAGCGGCGCGGGCTGAGTGACCATTGGGGGAGGTTTCGTCTGTGAGAGCTATTCCTGGTACAACAAAGTGATATAGTGCCTCTACGTTTCTGGCCAATTTTTAGTGAGAGAAGCGAAGGGGATGCGGTAACATGTGTATGGTGGTAAGTGTCAAGTGCATGGGCAAAGGGTTGAAGATGGGCGCCGTTACTTTGGTGAAGCTTGTATCCCACCAGACCGAAAGGAGCAAGTTCTGCGGACCGAACCACATAACATGGAATAGTGAACCTGAACTTCAGATAGGTCATGATTAATTGTAGAGAGGATGGCGCGCGTCTGGTAGATATCGAGTGGAGAAAGGAACATGACCCTTTCATTCGTTGCTTGCAAAATGAGAAACTGTGTCCGCTCTGATGCTAAGTGAAAGCGAAAGTACCTTGACCGCATCTAACAGCAATAGATGCCGCGGGTCGTGATCAGAACTCTGGTGTTTCTAACATGGCTTAGTCCAATGCCGATCAGCACCGAACGGCAGCAAGGGAATAAATCGCTAACGCTGTGGAGTATTATAGCAATATGAAGTATATACTACTTAAGATTTGTTCTTAAACTGTTAGTTGGGGTTAACTCTTTAAATTCCGTTTTACCGGCTCCCGGCTAGAAAGGTGCAGTAATATGTGCATGGCACACGTCTTACACGATACCGAACCTGCTTCGTTCTAACATTCGGTAGCGCTGGGCGATCGCGAGATCTGCATTTGCCAGAAAGCTTCTTTCTTACGTATGGGAGGCGATTTTCTGATTACGAGTATCTTCCATAGCAAAGCCACTTATTGCCCGGGGTTTGAAGAACAGACCGGTGCTCCAAATTAGACATGGAAAGCGAATTCCGCAGGTAGAAAAAAATTGCAAAAGCTGACAATATGATAACGACATATAATGTCCTTTAAAGATAGCTGCCGCTACATGTTTGTATCACGAACAGAGTTAAAGAACGTGTCATGAATATCACAAGTGGCGATAGATGGAAAACTGGGCGTCGCCAATTCGCGTACGAGAACGGACACTGTGATGTTGCTAGTCACTCTGCCACTTTATACTCGGCTAATGGTACAAACCTGTAGTGAAAGATGAAAAATTGCGGATGTGTGCAAAAGCAAGAATAGATTAGTGAATGAACTAATAATGTCTGTTACTGCCCTGAATGTATCATGAGTAGAACCGATCTTGCGGTATTATATATCAACTTAAACAGCAATGAATGCATTCGATCGGATCTCCTGGCCCACCGCATGCGCCGCAGTCAAAATTCTCACAACGGTCAATAGGCGGATCTCCCAGTCCTCCCTTGAAGGTATATAGCAGACACCCGACTTGGCATTCGCCGCCGACGCCGCCGTTGGCACCTATATATAAAGCTCAGCTTCTTTTCATACCTACATCTCATACTAGATAGAGTGCCAATGAACGGAGAACACTCACATTTTGTATAATCCTCTCTCACCAGCAGGTAAGCCGTAATGAGACTGGGTGAGCCGAGTGGGAACTGGAAGCTCATCTTGTCCTGGCTTGTCTTGCAGCCGTCCACCCACTTGCACTCGTAGTCGTAACGAACGCCATGGCCGTCATGGTAGCGTTTGTAGATGGGCGCGTCGCCGGGACCAATGAGGTCGTCGCCGGGCGAGCGTAGACCGCTGAAGTCCCGCGCGTTCTCGTGCTGAGCTTTTGACTGGATGTCTGCGTGGCCGGGAAAGTCTCGCTCGTCGAAGCACCTGATGGGCCCGCGCTCCAGGGGCGTCGTGGGCGACTCAGTCGGGGGATCGCTCGTGCCGACGGTCTTGGTCGGCGCCTCATAGCCACCCGAGTTGGGGTCCTTGGGGTCCTGGAAGGCCGGCGGCGGCCCGGTGGGATGTGGCGTGCACCAGTAACCCGAGCAGATGGTGCCGCCGCACGCCGTGCTCTCGCCGGGACACGTGGGGCCCGCCGTCGCGCCCGGAGTCACCTCGAGGGTGGTGCCGTCGGCTGCGGCCTCCTCGCGCGCCAGCCTCGACGAGATGGAGGCGTACACAGAGTTGGTGTAGTCGTCGCCCCTCGTGGCCCTGTCCCAGTGCTCCTTGGCGAAACTGCCCGAAACTGCCCACGGGCGCGGCCGTCTGCGTGTTGATGACGACGGTCGACGAGTCCGACACGCTGAGGGAGCAGCCCGTGAGCGTCTCGCACGTCTTGGTCGACGACGTCGTCTTGCCGCCCGAGACGTACGTGGTGTAGGTGCAGGCCTTGGCCGTCGACTTGGTGCACTCTGGCTCGGATTCTGTCGTGAGCTGGTGGTCCGGGTCGATGGTCAGGCGCGGCCAGGGCGGCAATTTCCCGGTAATGGTGACGCCTGGCGGGAGGCGGATGATGTCGATCGGCGGCGGACCTGGGCCGTAGATGCCGGGCGGCAGGATAAAGTACCAGGAGCGGATATTGGCCCACGATATGCAGGAAAAGAAGAACCACGAGTTGCACGGCACGTGAACACCGTCCTTGTCAGGCTTTGGCTTCGTCAGCTCCTTGTCTTCGGGCTCGATGCGGCCGACCTTGGGCCATGTGGCGTAGATGGGCAGTAGCGTCGAGGTAGAGGTCGCCCCGGTCGTCCAGGATGTCACCAGAGAGCAGTCGACAGTAGCTTCGGCCGTCGCGGGACCGAGGAATATGAGCACACGCGTCGTCGGGCAGGCAAAGTTGAGAGTCACCGTCGATGAGCCGTCGCATGTGGTGGCGACGATCATGGGCGGCGTGGCCAGGGCAATGTCCGTCTGAGTGGGACAGGTGATGGTGCTGACGCCCGTCGAGCCGGGGAATGTGACTGTAGTCACCGTGGCACCGGGTACGGTGATTGTAGTCTTGACAGGCGTGTAGTAGGTGGTGCTCGAGCCTGGCCCGACGCCGCCGGTAGGAGGCGGGAGGGTGGCCGGGTCGGTATACGGGGCGTTCGGGCCGGCGTTGATCTGCGGCCATGGGGGCAGGGGGACAGTTCTGACGGTGGAGCTGCCGTTTCCATCCGGCAGGGTCAGACTGGTGGGCTCAATGGGAATGCTAGGATACACAACGACCGGCGTGGTGCCCGACGTGACATTCACGTTGGAGTAGCCGATGCCATTGGTAGTGATTGGTGGTACCTGAATCACAACTGTCGTGGTCGATGTTATGAAGACAGTTTGTGTGACGCCGCCTCCGATGTTTGTTGGACCGAGCCCGCCGTACTCGAATGACGTCGTGTAGTTGCTCGGTTGAATCGTTGTCGTGGACCCCAAGCTCGTGGTGGGAATGATGAACATGCAGCTCGGCGCCGAGCAGGTGACCGTCTGCGACTCCCATACTTTTGTGTCCACAAAGACAATGTCCACCGTGTCGGAGCCAGGAAGCGGCACCCAGACGCTGATCTCGGTAGTGAAGCCGCGTTGGTTTTCCTTCTGCGGCACGTTGGTGCCATCGATGCCGCTGGCGATGTTGACCGTGGCAACGGTGAACAGATTGAAGATGACGACACCGGTCGAGCCCTTGACCTCGAGGATGCGAGACTGACAGTTGTGAGCCTCCACGCAGTCCTGGTAGTACTCGTTGAAGAAGCTGTAGAGGCCCGCCGCGTGCACCATGACATCCGTCGAGTCAATGACCAGCAGGCCCCACGCGTAGTTGCACCTGTCGTCCTCGACCGCCGCCGCCACCTCGCAGCCACTGAAGTCCGGGTCGTTGGGGAAGCGGGCGCCGGCGCGGAAGGGGTCCGGCGGGCGCGGTTTGGGCTGGTAGTACGGCGATTCTGTCTGGATGTGGCCCATGTAGACGCTGGCGGCGCCGCTGATGAGGTAGTTATACAGAACCGAGTGCTCGGAGCCGCCGCCGTAGAACCACGACGGGCCCTTGGACTCGATCAGCATGCCGCGCGCGGCGAAGACGGAGATCTGCGTCATGCTAGAGTCGGGCTGGTTCACGATGCTCCGGTCGTTGTCGTGGTCGCCGACCCAGGCCCACACGTTCTCGAAGTAGCCGTTGGCCTGCGGCGTGACGCGGAAGAGCAGTGACGCGGCGACGCAGTCGGCGTTGTTGCTGAAGCGCGGGCACCGCGATATGTCGAGGTCCGTCCCCAGGGCGCCGCCGACGCGGAAGTGCGAATCCCACATGGCCGCCGCGCCCTGCGACCTGGCCGCGACGTTCCACTCCACGAGTACGGCGCCGGCGGTGGCGCCGCGCACCGAGAAGAGCATCTCAGTGATCTCCATCGTGCCGATGTCGCCCTTGTCGCCCACCTGCACCATGACCTTGGGCTTGGTGATGTCGCTGAAGTAGAACCCGGACCCCATGATCTGCGACCACGAGGAGCCCTGTACCACGGAACCGGTCGGGATGCGCACCGTGGACCCCACGGCATAAACACCAGCGGGGAAGAACGCAATCTTTTGCTTGTCCACCGCGCTCTGCAGGAAGCTGTTGAGGCACGCAGCCTGGTCGCCGCTGGCGTCGTTCTTGCAGCCGCCGTCGGACGTGGCCACCAGGAAGTCGCCGGCAGACTTTTTCTCGTACTGCGGACGAGAACGCACGTAGAACTTGCCGTTATCGTCGCTGAGGCCCTTACCGCGCGCCGGCGCCTTCACGTTGCCCGTCTCGGTCGAGCCCTTGTCACCGATGTAGCGCTTGCCCGTGGCCCAGAGATCGGTCTCCCCGGAGAGCAGGGTGCTTCCGTCGGTCGACTTGACCGCGACGCTGACGTCTTTGAACTTGGTGTTGTCAAGGACGATGTTGGGGGCCGTTGCCATGCTGTTGGTGAGCACGCCGACCTCGACGCCGCTTATATCCGAGTCGACGATGGACACGCTGCCGGTGCCCTGATTTGCGAGACCGCCGGCGCCGGAGATGTTGAAGCCGATGGAGCCGCCATTGACAGTGATGCCCTGCCAGTTCCAACCCCAGTCCCAGACCATCTGCACGGCCGTGTTACACTTGTTGAAGGTGAGGCTGCGCGCCGTGTACTGCTGGGAGCCGGCGCGCCAGCCGATATTGCCGCCGTTGAAGGTGAGGTCCGAGACAAACCCGCCGCTGCCGTTCTCGGTAAAGATGCCCACGGCCGTCGTGCTGTTTGTCTTTGGCATGTCAAAGACGAGGTTCTGCAGCGACGTGGCCTGCGACACCTGCCAGTGTATGCCCGTGGGCGCGTAGCTTTGGTCGTCTTCATCGGTCGACTCCGGCATGTCTGTCAAGTCGAAGCGAAAATTACGGATCTGACGAAAGAACTGGTTTTGGTTGATGTACCACTGCTGGCCTGCGCCGCCGGGGACGTAGGGATCCACGTCGATGAGAGCGATGCCCTTGAACTTGTCACAGCCCTTAATTATGGGCATGTCGTTGGGGTCGCCGACGAACTGCGTATAGTAGTACTGGATTATGGGTGAGCAGATCTTGTATGTGCCTCCGGGGAAAAAGACAAGGGCTCCTTGGGAGAATGTGTTGCCGCAGTCCTGGCCACAGCGCGTCTTCTTACCGCCGGTGGAATGCTTGTTCCAGCTGGCCGACGCGGCGTTGATTGCCTCTGCAGCATCCGTGTCGCCGGAACTGTCGGCGCCAAAGTCATCGACGACATTGCGAAAAAATTGGTAGTCATCGCCGCCTGCCTGTGGTTGCTAGAAATGCCACACGCGTCAGTCACGATCAAGGAGCGAAACGTCAGAGTTGAAGAATGCGAACAGATGCTTACACTTCCTAGCGAACCTAGCTTAGCTAGCCAGTACTCTGACGATGACGCCTGCGACTTGAACGCTGGTGATACGAAGGTCTTCTGCCTGGTCTCGTTGCCGATACCGTTGTAGTTGCGACGGCCACCGCGAAGTACATATCCTTGTTGGAGATTGCTCATATAGCCTTCGAGGCTGCCCGAGTACTCCCACGCTGGGCCATTGCGTGTCCCTTTGTCAGGAGCGACGTGGTAGTAGTTATGTGTATTGTCAACCATGTACGCCGGCGCAGGCTGATAGACAAAGACTCGTGTTAGCTCCGCCACCGGTCTGCCAACTTGACCAATGAGTAGATTATAAAATGCGCTACATACCCGAGGATCATAACGTAGCTCAGTGGCGTTCAAAGCTATGGCGGCAATGAGAGGGAAGTTGCCTGCATGCACAAGATTGCCATACAAGGCCAGCAGGAGCAGGAGCAGCGCGAAGAGCGCCATGGCTTACTCGTCTTGAGTTCACCAATAAAATATGAGACTGATGTGTTAGGGCCTATGGATAATGGAGAAAAGAAATGGAAGAAATAAGAAAGTCGCGGTCAATGGGAAGCAACTCTCTTCGTGGTATTACGAGCAAAGCTGACCCAGAGCTCACAGAATCAGCTCTTCTTCTTCTACGACAGAGGAGGCCGACTTGAAATTAGATGCCGACTCAACAGTCATTACACGGGCAACTGTGTTGGGCACTTTTGATACGTTGTTTTCATTCTCGGCTCTCACTGCATTGCTACCCCACCTCAGCCGTCCGGGGACATATATGCTGTAGCTGTTACACAAAATGCCCGGTGACCGACCCCCTCGGCTACTGACTGCGAGTTAATATCAGTTTTAGACATATTTGAGTTATGAATTACAACGTTGACCCGCCCCATTGCACCACCAGCCCTGAATCGGGTCATTCGGCCGCTCTAAGATCTTGGGGCTGGAGGTCATTCGCCAGATCGGCCACGGGTTAAGGCGTCAGAGATAGCGTCGGGGCATTTTTATACCACAATACTACTATCCGGCCGCATCATCACATGTCCACAGTTGAAGACTTATATATTGCCAATAAATTGCTTTCTGCATCTCAAGCGTTGCATCGGCGGCGTTCTCGGGGCACCGCTGGAGTATTAGACAAGTCACCGGACGTAGATGGCTATAAATTGACCGGGCTGCGCGTCACCACTCCTTTCATACCACTGCAAAAAAAGAAAGACACTTGCTTTCTTACTCGGTTCATCTGGCTTTGTACGACAGACTTATTATTCCAGGAGCTTTTCTCTTCGCAACCACAATGCTTACCACTGCACCTATCAACCTGCTGACCTTGGTCGTCGCGGGCTGCGCCGTTGCCTCGCCCCTCCTGAACCCCCGCACCTGCTACCCAGGCGAAAACTCTAAACAGCTATGCTACCACGCCCCCGACGGCGATCCACAGGGCGTCGACATCAAGGACGTGCAGTTCATTGCGTCCTACCTCCGCTCCTATGGTGCGGGGACCCGTGCCGGCCGACTCTTCAGCATGGCCGCCAAGGACACGCCCGACTGCGCCGAGTGGCAGCTCTATGCCCACGGCTCGGCCCAGGCTGTCGCCAAGCACATCGACTCGAGCGTCGACACGAGCGTGCTCTTTGCCGACATTGCCACGACCATTGACGGCGGAGTGAACGCCACGCCGGAGCAGCAGGCAGGAGCGCTGATTGGGTGTGGTAGCGATGGTGGCTCGCAGGGCGTTGCTGTGAATGCATCTAACCCGACATACAAGGGCCGGACCTACCCCAAGGGCTACGTGACAAATGGCATCACCGTCAAGATTGTGGCTACTTCTTAGCTATTGAATGGTTAGGGTTTAGTTTACGTCAGTATCGAGAAGTCGGCAGAGGTAATCTTTAGGTAGCTTACGAGGCAGGTGGACTGAGTTGAGTAGTAGAGACTACAAGTTCATAATTTTACCTGTCGTATCCATGATTCCGTGCAACGCGATGGTCGGTTGGGGGTAACGCTCGACGTCTTTCGTGTAGCATGAGATGCAGGGTGCTTTGTCCGCGTGGTTCGTATTTTATGTTTACAACGGGGTACTTTTGTAATTGGCTTGGCAATGCATTGAGTTCCAGCCGCTCGAGTAGTTGTGGAACATCAGAAGGCAGTCAAGTGTCGGCCTTATTGAGCGAATCATTTTCGTGTCTGTCTAGTCCTGCCCGGCCGTGCTGCTATACATGGATGTTATAGACATCTAATAAGCTTAAATAGCTATCTAACTAGCAAGCATTTTATAATTCTTAATACTCCGCAAGTAAATATAATAGTAGTAATAAAACTCTATAAAAGATTATCCCTAAATAGATTATAAATAATATTAAAAAAATTATAATTAAAATTTTCTTTAAGTTATTATTCTTATTAAAAATTATAATTTATTTTTATTAATATAGTATTTTAGCTATAGTATTCCTTGATTATATAGGAATACCACTATATTAAAAAAATTTATTATTAACATTCCTACTAAATCCTTTATAAAACTTAAATAAGTTGCGGGCGCTTTAGTACCTGTACTTGGGGACGTACCGTCTAGCCAAGCCGTTGTCTAGGCTAGTCTAGCCTAATGGAGCTGACCAGGCTTCCCACTATTATTTCCGTGCCGCTGTGGGTCTTCCCCCCCCCGCTCGCTGGTCGCCATCGCCGCCCACCCGACGCACCGAGAGCCTATTCCCGCGTAATACGATGATAGCCTCAGTGGATATCCGGCTGCTGCCTTTGACTTTATCTGCATCATGACCGTCTGCACGAGGTCAGCAGGACATTGATGTGTAGGTAGTAGATGCAACCCCTTGTTCTTCTGCTCGCTTCATCCTCCATAGCGGCTGGGCGCCGCTATTGAGACTGGACATGTTGCCTCTGCGGCCTCCCCTGCCCTTCGTTTCTCTGCTTCCACTTCTTTCTTCTCTAATGCCCCGATTCTCTCTATATCTACTCAGGGACCAGCATTTGTAATGTTCAGATAGTAGTGCTTTTCTTGTAAAGTGACATCATGGCAAAACTGCTTCTTACCGCAGGCAACGTCGTTGTGCTCTTCGTCCTCCTACCCTACATAGCTGCACAAAATATCACCGACATCTTTACCATTCAGCCAGGCAATGACCACGGTGGTTGCGATGGGCTAATCTCAACCCTCGAGCACTGGCACGTCGAGACGGTTGCCAGCCTCGGCACGGCCCTCGACGCTATTGACACTTACGACCAGGAAAAGAGTGTCAGGCGTTCTCTGTCCACATTCTTCGGCGTCTCTCCCAATGGAAAACTACCTGAGGAGGGCAGTCGTCGTGACATCGTAGAGGCTATCAAAGGTATGCTTGCAATACACCGGGTCAGGTATTATTTCACTGGCTCGCTGGCATTAATTGATCGGGCAACGACACTGATTTGTAATACTACCAGCGGAGCTTGATTGGATGCTGGGATTCTTCAACGCAAGGTCGGATGCCTCCCTTGGTCGCTGGTATCCTAAGACAGATTACTGGCTTTTCTGCAACAGCGACTTCCTCGTCAAGCATGAGCCTTCGGAAGCCGCTTACGACTTCGAAGGCAACGAGATCCGCGACAAGGAGAACGAGATCGTCCGCATCATGGACGTAAAGGTGTACCAGGAACACATCGCTGAAGACCCTGACAATAAGGCCTGGTGGGCCGGTGAGCGCAGCAGCCTCAAGTCCTACTATTTTACCGACAAGGGCGGCGACTACTGCGACACTATCGAGTTGGGAGTAACCGCTGCGATGCATCCCTTGAAGCGCGCCGAAGACGGTACTGCCGAGGGAAAGGGAGCGCTCGCAAATGTGATTCTCTGCCCTCATGCCTTCAACGATACTGATCGGCAGCCGAGCTATCGTGAGGCTAGTAATCTGATTCAGGCGGCCACGAACCTGGCAGATGTGGTGCCGCGCAGCGCTACGCTCTTGCATGAAGGTTTCCACGCGCTCCGTGGCGTTGACTTCTTATCAGGGGCTGCGTCTGAAGGGCGTCCAAAGGAAAGATGTGAGTTTACAAATCCTCTAGTCACTCCTTGTCAGCTTCCCCCATCTCCGCCCATTACCATTACCAATGACTACTGTCTACGACCTACAATCTTGAGTTGATCTTATCGTCGTACAATAAACCTCGCTTCATACGTTCTTTTCTCACGCCAAAGTGTTTACAGATGACATTGCGTCGTGCATTAACTTCCAATCAAAATACCAAAGGCTCAACCCTGAAAATTACATTTTCTTTGTCGCGCACATGCACCATCTCTATGGACCCGACCTTGGGGACGCTCCCGAATCGATCCCGCACAACTGGGACTTTGCAGTTACTGGCAAGGGTAAGAATCGTGTTTTCGGGGCAGTTATTCCATCTTGATTCATTGAGCAATAATGGTTCTCAGCTCGCCTCATACTCTACATAGTCATAATGTCCAACGGATAACTTAAAGTGCATAGTCGCATGATGCTTAGACCCGCTCAGTAAAATGACCGTGCTGTGCGAAAGGCTTCCACGAACCATTTTCCTTGCTGTGTGTAGCATGCCTACCGAGACTTCATACTGGCATTAATGTCGAGTGATGCCAGCATCTCTTCATGTGTTCTGTTCAGCCCATCAAGTTCCATGTCCGAGGAAAATTCCTCTTCTGAGGGCCAAAAACGTGGCACCTCTCGAATGTCCCAGCTCTCCCGTACATAGGCAGTAGCGGGAGGCATCAGTTTTGAGGCCATGGTTTCCCATGAATCTTTCGCTTGTGGGTCGGCCGCCGACGCCCGTTCTTGTGCTTGGGGCTGGGTGAAGCCTTCCGACCAGCGAAAGACGTAGCACAACATATTTCGACCTGGTTCATGCTCACACGATTCTGATTGTGGTGGCAATCCGAACTTATCATCCACCCAGCCATCTTCCTCAAGTATACAAAGCCATATGTGACAAAAGCGATGTAGTAGCAAGCCACGTCTGGTGAAGCTTGTGGAATTTTTCGGTATAAACATACCAACCGTATCAACGAATGATCGAACAAGACCCCAGTATGCCGCCTGCTCAAATTTGTCTGGTACCATAAAGGTTGCAATGGTTACAACACCGTCTAACTCTCGGGTTGCGGCGTCGGTATGGTGTCGATACATACGGAACCGTGATTTGTTCGATCTTGTTGGCTGTGCTGAAGATCCAGGCAATGTAACCACGGTTTTAAACTCTGGGAGATTGTCGAGGAACTCAGCACACGCAGACGAAGACTGAAAGTCCCTGAAGTGTTCTAACTCCCTCCACTCTGATAGTATTTAGTTAGTTAGCGTATATGTAAGGTTTCCGAAGTCAGTGGGAAGCACATACCAATAATATATGCGGCCTGGTCTGGGTTGTCCATCATCCTAGCCAAGGCTAGCCTGGAAGAGCCCGCAACACCCTTAAGAGGGCCCGCATAGATATCATCATGGTCCACGGACCATACCGGCCACTCCTGATCCCGTGGTAGGTAGAACTGAGTCCAAGTGATAAGTCGCTTCTTATGACCAGCGCTTCGCTTTGACATTTTGGGGACCCTTGGAAAATGTATTTGCAATAGACTTTACTAGTAGGCGATGCTCAGAAACATAAAAAGCTTTTTTTGCGAAAACAAGGCTATAAAAAAAG
Source organism: Niveomyces coronatus (assembly GCA_018831755.1). NCBI lineage: Eukaryota > Fungi > Ascomycota > Sordariomycetes > Hypocreales > Cordycipitaceae > Niveomyces > Niveomyces coronatus. The sequence continues at coordinate 7,196 of JAFEME010000004.1, read as the reverse complement.
AGTTCGGGCACAGACCCCTTTTATACTTTTGTTTTATAAATAGATTTTTTGCAAGGAATTCTAACTAGTATAAAGAAAGGCAGAGTTGCTATCTATTTCTAGAATACACTTGCTATATAGTTAGAACTAGTATAAATACTAAAGTAATCTATAATAAACATTTATATTTAATATATAATTATATTTTTAATAATATTTATATTAGATATATAAAATAGAATACTTATATATAGTTCTATATAGCTTTTTTTATAAAAAAAAACAATTTTAAGTGCTTAATTATTAACTTTTCTTTACTATTATTTATAGTTTAAAAATATATGTTAGTAATATTTTCTTTATTTAAATCTTTATTTTATTATACTTTAATTAAAGTAAGTAGAATATATTAAATTAAAAATAGTATAGTATTTCTATATAATAAATAATTATTCTAAAACAGATTTTTAAAATATATAATGTCTTTATATATATAGCTTTAATATAATATTAATTATTTTTACTATTTTTTATAAGAATAAAAAGAAAAACCTTTATTTCTTTAGCTATATATAGCACTCCTAATATATAATATAAAAAGTGTATATATACTTTAGTATTAAAAAACTAAAAATAATATAGGTGACTTCTTACTATTATAATCCTATTAGCTTTTTTAATATATCGACTAGTACCTTTAAAAGAGTGACTAAGGCCTAGATCATAAGTTTTTTCTATAATACTATCACGGACTAGCCCTAGGCGTATATAAATAGGCGTTATAATAGTTATTAATTACTATAGAGAGAGAAAAGGAGGTATTAGGACTATATATTAGAGTGCTAAAAGGCGCTCTAATATATTACATAACCTCGCCTAAGCTAGTCTAGCATAGACTAGCTTAGGTAAGCTCTAGAGCTAGTTAAAGGCTAACTCTATTATATACCCCCTACGTGTAGGTTAGACCTAGTGTAGAGTGCATATAGCATAGGTTTAGCACGGTAAGAAATTAGGTGTTATGTAAAAGGTAGAGATATAGTGTTAAGTGTGTGCACTACGCTACTTATACTATATAGGTCTAGATTAAAGTTCTACTAGGTTATATAATGTTTATAATAGTATAGGGTGTATACACTATAGTATCTATACTATACTATGAAATTTTCTTACTATTACTACTTAGGGCCTATAATATAAGACTATTATTAATAGATAGCCTATATAAAATATATTTATTAAATTTAACATTATTTAGGCTAGTCCTTATAATTCCTATAAAGGCTATAGAAGGAAATATATAAAAGCTTTTTATTAGGGTATTAAAGAATAATAGTATTATATACTATACTCTTTATAATTTAGTAGAAATATAGAAATTAGTAATAATAAAATTATAAGGAAAAAGATATATACATTATACATTAAGGGGGCTATTAGATCCTATTTACCTTATAGTTAGGCTATTTATATATAAAGTCTAGGTCTACTATAGCTTATTGTTTTTTAAAGGCGTTTTTAATCCTATAATATTTATAACTAGCTATATTTAACTTTTTAATTCGACCTATAATAAATTAAACATAAGAGAAACTTAATAAATAATAATATTAACTAATCTAAATAATCCTAGACCGCCTACTAGTAGAAATATAAACTCTATAGCCTATAGACATACTATACTAAAATAGACTAAGGATAGTATCCTTATTAAAGGTAATTTAAGCAACCGATAATATAGTATTAATAATATTATATCTTTTCCTTATATAGGTTATATTAAGTATGCCCTTACGTTAGGCTAGCTTAATTACGTTCTAGGCTATAGTAAAGCCTACGCGCCTTATGCTAAGCATAGTATTAAATGCGATTAGGATACGATTCTAATTATAAAAGTTCCCTAACTATACATAGTACTAGAGGCTATATAGGATTATATTATAGTAGATAGTTCTATTTTAGAGCTATTATATAAAAAGACTATAACTATACCTAGCTATAAGGCTATATTAACTATTTAGTACTAAAAACTTATATAGGAGTTTAATACTACTTTAGCTTTTACTACTAGCTAGCCCTAAATTAGTTAGGATATATTTACTAGTAAGAGTAATAGTAGTAGGCCTATTACTACTCCTCTTATTTCTAGTTTTAACTAAAGTAGTGTTTTAGCCCTAAGTTATAGTAGTGCTAGTAGGTTTAGTACTAAGGCGGTTAAGGCCTTTACTTATAAGTTAGGGTATAGTTATAGTTATAGGCTAGGCGAGAGTTTAGCCTAGGTTTTTAAGAGATTCGTCCTTAATATAGTAAGTTTTCTAGACATAACTAGCTATTTATAATTATTTTAAGTGTTAATTAGAAAATAAGGATCTTTACCTATAGCTAGTTTATATTAGCGTCTGCCTAACTCCTAGTTAGGTAATACTATTAATTTATTTTTAGGTACGCCTAGTACTAGCTCCTATAGTCCCTAAGTTAAAGAGCTTAGATTTTCTCTAGCCGCGTATATAGGCCTTTTGAACATTAGTTCGCCTATATCTACTTATATTATATAGCATACTATGCGTAAAGCTAAGCGCGCTAAGCGTAAGAGATTGCGTAAAACCTATAAACGCCGCTATAAGGTGGCCGACGCTAAATTAGCCGCCTAATAGGAGGCCTAGAAAATTACTAACGTAGAGCTAGCCGCCTATAAGAAAATTATTTTAGCGGCTAAGTAGAGCTATAATAAAAAGCATATAGAGCTATACGCGAAATTTAAGGTAGAGGTTATTATAGAGGCTTAAAAGCATTCTACGTTAGCTTTTAAGCGACTTATTAGTTAGGATATATATATATAGTAGCTTTTCGCTAATATATATTATAATATATATACTTATAATACTACCTCTAGTAGTGCGCTACTTACTAATCTATAGCCTATAGCTAGACTAGGATATATCTATAGCTATCTATCTTAATTAGGCCCTACGCCCTCTAATAATATAGCTAGGACCCTAGGCGGGGGCATAGTGCGCCTTATATAGCCTATAAACATATTTAATACTTTAGGAGAGTTTAATAAGTATTTAGCTATAGTAAGGTAGAAATATAGTATTAATAATAATAATAGTAATAGTATAGGCGCGTCTATAGGCGGTGCTAGTCTATCCTAGTAATAAGTTTCTTTTTTTTTTTTTTATTATATACTTACTTAGCCTTTTTAGCTAGAGATAGAACTAGAGAAAAATAAGGAAATTAGCTTTAGATTAATATAGGAATAGGAATTATAATTAAGAAATTAATAATTAGATAGGGATATATTAAATTTATAGTTTTCTAGTATAAAATTACTATTATTATAGACTATTATTATTTATAGCTAGGCCCTATTTAATCTTAAAGTTAGCTAAGGCGCTTATATTATAAAGGGACTTAAGCGGCTCCTACGTTAGGTATATATAGCCTTTCTATTTAATTAGGGCTTCTCTCTACCTACTACGACTACGCGCGTTTTAGACGCGTATAATTTCTAAAACCTACTATTCCTTATAAGTGCCTATAGCGTCCTAGACTAAGATTAGGTCTAGTTTAGAATCTTATAAGATTTAGGATAGAAGTAGATCTATAGCCGCTAGTTTAATTAAGTTAATATAAAAAATATTATATATAGTTTTAGGGGTGTTAAGCTAGATAGTTAAGGGTAAGGGTGTTAAGAGGATAGTAAATTTTTAATATACCTAATTAAGCTTCTAATTTAGTTAATTTATAGTAATATAGTAGAGTAAGAGCTATACTTTATCGCTAGGATAGAAACGTATAATAGCGTGTTGCTTAAGGTTTATTTTGTCCTATTAACACTACTAGATAAAAGCGCACACTGCTTAAGCTTTTTTATAGCTATTATAAATATATTAGAGAAAAGCTTTGGCCTAAGCTAAAGTAGAGCTTTTTCTAGCTATAGTTAGGCTAGAGAAGGATTATTAAATTAGTTTAAGATAAAATCTATAGAAGAGTAAGTTTAGACTTATGCCTATTATTAAGGAATTATAGTTATTAAGTAATAATTATATAATAGTAAGATAATTAGGCTAATTAAATTAATCTATTATAATTAGGGTATATAGGATAGCCTAAACTTCTTAGTTAGCCCGCTCTATACCTTTATCTATCTAAGGATAGTATAATATTAATAGTAATTATTTAATTCTAGCGTAGGCGTAAAGGCAATACTAGAATTCGCCTATCTAGTCTAACCCTTAATCGCTAATAATTTTATAGGGAAATCTATAAAATCGCTACTAGCATAATAGGAATTATTCTATATAAGCGTCGGCCAATATAGAGGTTATAGCTTTAAGTTATATATATTTAGTTAAGCGGTCTATAATTACTAATAGATATAGTAGGTTGTTATCTATATAGGCTAGTAGGTCTATTATAGAATTAATAGATATCTATTACTAATATTAATTAGGTACTAGTAGGGGTTATAAAAGTCCTTATTAGAGTTATTATGATTTATAAGCGGCGAAACACTAGTAGTTATAGATAAATTATATAACTATATCTACTGTACCTAGCTAGTAGAATAAATAATATAGTATTTAGAAGGTATTGTTTTTACTATAGTAGTTAATATATTTTAACTTATGCGCTTACTAGGTTAATTATATTATTAATAGTTTAAAACTTAGTATCTATATTTAGCTATAAAATTATATTATTATAGACATACTAAGCGTATAATCTAAAATTTACTTATATATATTAGCCTATAGGGAGAATTTATAGGCGCCTTCCTATATATATTTAATTTTATAGATATACGTTAGGTCTACGTCGATTATAGTATCCTAGAGACTTATAAGATCGATATTAGAGAAGACGTCCTAGCTATATAGTGTTATAGCTACTATTAAAATAAAGAGGAGTTAGACTAAGCGTATTATAAGGACTATAGGCAGCGTAGGGGAATTATATAGCTCCTTATAGCGGCTTAATACGTCTAGTTGGATCGCCTACGCTCCTAGTCGATATTATAGGGTATATTAGAAAATAGAGAGAAATTCCGCCTAGCGCGCTTACTATTTTAAAAGGAGACATAGGCTAGCAAAATATTTAAGATTTTTATAATTAGTTAAGATCTAAAATAGATCCTATAGGCCAAGTAGTTCTACCTCCTATAAGCATAGGCATAACACTACTATAATATTATAAACGATAAAAAGGCAGCATCACTAAGCGGCCTAAGGAAGCGGCTAAGTAAATAATAAGCGGCAACGCGACCCTAAGGGTCACGTGACGCGCTTATAGGGATTACGCATAAGCGTAGTAAGCGCCGCTCACTACGATTACTAGTAAGTAAGGTGATCCTAAATTATAGTAGAGAGATAGATAAGTATATAAAGGATAGAGATTCTAGTAGCTAGGTAGTCTAGATCTCTACTAATTAATCTAAGTAATAGTTTTACTATTAGGAATAACTTTTTAATAGTACTTACTATATACTATAATAAACTAACTTATCTAGTATTAAGCCTACTTATATTTACCTAACTTACTTCCTAAGAAATAGACCTTTCTATAACTTAGAATAAGCCACTATTATATTTTAATTAGTCCTATTTAGTAAGTTACTTAAAACCTTAAGTAGTACTAACCTTTACGCTATCTACTATAAACAGCAACACTACTACCCTAGCCTAAGTTATTACGGCGTAAGCTAAAACCATTAAGGAAATAAAATAATAGATAGAACATCTTATAAAATAGCTAGAAGAACTTAAAACTAATAAGGGAAAGAATAACTATAACCAACCTAAGTTTCCTAAGCTAGAAAGCTATAATAGAACTAAAGGCAATATTAAAACCTTCTTAACCTAAGCTAAAGCCTACCTTAAGGTTAATAATAGTCTTAATATAGCTAAAAATTAAATTCTTTATATTAGGAACCTTCTAATAAGTAAGGCATTAGAATAGTAGGAGCTAACACTTAGAGACTATCTTAATAATAGTCCTATAGATTAGAAAACTAAAACCGACAAAGCTTTTAAGGACTATAAGAAGTTTAAACAACTCCTTAAGAATACCTTTAGCGACCTAGACGAATTGCGTACTACGACTTATAAACTTAAGTCACTTAAATAAACTAGATCTACTTAGCACTATACATAGGAATTCTAGCGGATCGCTACTAAACTTAAATAGGATAATAATAGCTAAATAGAACTATTCTATAATAGACTATATAAAGATATAAAAGATAAAATCTTAAAGTAGGATTAACCTAGAACTATTAAGGTATTTATTATAAACGCTATTAAGATTAATAATTAGAACTATACTTAACGACTTAAACGTAGTAGAAAATAAAATAGGTTTTATAGATATAGGCGTAATTAACCTAACATTAGTAAACGATAAGGAGGATCTATAGCGTATAGAACTTACCTAGGACCTATAGAACTTAATGCTACTTATAAAGAAAAGGGAAAGTGCTATAACTATAGAAAAGTAAGGCACTTTATAAATAAATACTAAAGCCCTAAAAAACAATAGAAGCCTATACCTAAAGGACGGAAACTTTAAGCTACTAATAGAGATAAACTACTAACTAGAAACATTAGTATAACTAATAGTAAAGATTACTTCTCTAGACTAGAAAGAAATTACTTCTTAGAGGAAGAATTAAATATAGTCTATATTAAGAATAAAGACTAGGAATATAGAACTTAACTACTAGAGATTAGATTGATTAACTTATCTAACGCTTATAATTACGTTCTACTCCTATAAGGACCTAAGCTACTAGAATATTATCTAGTTAGTACACTATTAACTAGAAAAGAAGACCTAGAACCTATTAGAGTTACGATTAGGGGAATAGATATTATAGACCCTTATGCTCTAATCATAAGACTATATAAAGTAGAAGCACACCCTAATCCGCGACTTTATCTCCTTAGCGCATAACACCTAGTACTTAGCACTTAGCATTAAGACTACGCTAGGATCTTATAGGCTTTATGCTTATACGATAACTATAGATAACACCTATAGAAGAAATTAGAATATAGGTAGTTTCTAAAGTTTATACTAGAATAAGGATACGGCCTATTCCTAGAAATAGATCTATAACACTAGACAATCTAGAAATATAATAAGAATAAACTTATACTATAGAAGTCTAAGAATAAATATTATACTAAGGATAATAATATATATACTATCTAAGCTAT